>VXAV01006659.1:73814-94465 GCA_013399715.1 Alectura lathami | reverse complement strand
GGGTCCCCACGTGCACCCACGGGTGCCCCCCCACCTCTGCCGGCCATGAACTGCTCCAGGTACTTGTCCCACGTCCCCGGATGCTGGTCAAACTTGTTCATCAGGTCAAAGTGGTAGAAGGAGACAGCCACATCCTTGGCGTTTCGGCCCATGTAGATAATCTGTGGAAGAGCCAGAGGGCAGCACCGGGTCCCACAACGGGGGATGCTCTCACCCCCCGGGGCTCCCAGCACCATGTGGGGTGCCGAGGAGACTGAGGTTGGGGGCTACCTTGCAGCCATTGTCCCAGAAGGATTTGGGCAGGATATGTGTGGGCAGGTGGCTCTTGACCACACGGGGCGAAGGCATGGTGGCCAGCAGGTCTGTCCCTAAGGGACCCCAAAGTCAATCTTCCATGGGCCCCTGGGCGCAGCCCCCATCAGGGTGCCGCCAGCCAAGCCCCCACCCCGCTACCTGATGGCATCTCCCCGGGGGCAGCGAACTCCAGCATGGGCACCCGCACCATGATGCTGTCCCTCTTGCACTTCTCGGAGTCACCACCTTGCAGGATCATGTCCACGACCTCGCTGATCCAGGTGGTGCCTGGGGAAAGTGGCCCATCGGGGGAAGGTATTGAGGGGACTCCCAGCACCACCAAGCCCCCAGACTCCAACTGAGCACTGTGGAATGAAAGAAATCCCTGCTGCGCCCCCCCAAGACAGCGGGTCCCGGCCATGCCACGTACTTGCCCCCAGGACCACCACACCTGGTGGACTTGGGGCTGCTCACCAGACTTGGGGAAGCTGGCCACCACGATGTCATCGGGACGGCTCTGGAAGTTGTCCACCCGATCCCAGTCTGGGGCAAAGGCGCAGACCATGGGGATGTCGTGCACTGTGCTCCAGGGCTGGCGCAGGTATGCATCCACTGTGGCCATCCTGATGGGGAAGGGGGGGGACTCCTGGGGCACAGATGCCGGGGCAGCACCCCGGAACCCCCTTGCCCTCCTGGCCAGTGGGTGCTGGACACTGTGCCCACTTGAGAAGTGGCAGCAATGCCTCTGGAGCAGGGAGCGGTACCCCAGAGGTGCCCTGGGTGCCGACGTCCCCTAGCCTCCCCCCTCTCCTCCTATCTCAGGTTGCGGGGGAGCAGGGAAACAGGGCCCGGGGCCATCTTGCAGCAGCTTCCACCACCAGAGGAGGATTCTGCGTGCTGCCTGCACCCCAGCATAGCCCACACCCCGTGCCCCTCATGCCAGAGGGCTGAGCCCAGCTGCTGCTTCTGGTCACCAGTGGGTCCTTGAGTAGCCCACTGCCCACCCAGCCCCGCGGGTCCCTGCAGTCCAAGGGGCTGAGTGTGGGCAGGGGGCCTCACCTGGCAGCGTGCGCTCTGCACCGCGATGGTGACAGCGGGACAGTGACAGCAGCACGGTGACACTGGCAGGGTGACACAGGGAGAGCGGCAGCAGAGGATGGGGAGGCTAGGGCCCCACAGCAGTTCTGGAGGAGAAGAGAAGAGGCCAGGGCAGGTGAGGGAAGCAGTTTGTGAACTGCGTGCTGGGAGGGAGGAGCAAACGCGGGGAAAGTCCATATGCCACAAGCGCTGATGTCTCTTGGCCACAGTCCAGGGAGTGGCCATGGGGGTGGCAGGGAGGGGCGAGCGCAGCTATGCAGCAGTCAGCACCCCCGGTGGGCTCAGAGAAGACACTTTATTTCCCTCTAGCAGCATTAGGAGAGGGGAAGGAGTCCATGGTGTGGCTCGGGCGGTCCCATGGGTGCCGGTGGGTGATGCAGGGTTGGGGAACAAGGACAGGAGAAGGCACGAGAGGTTGTGGGGGGCTCGGGCATGCCTCAGATGTGCGTGCGGAAGCGCAGGTCGGTGCCCGCCATCTTCTGCGCGTAGTGCTGGTCGAAGCACTCGCTCTGGGCCACGGTGAAGTGGTTCTTCCAGTCACCGGTGATGCCTGGGAGAAGAGGGGGCTGAGTGGGGCCCGAGGGGCCAGGGGACACGGGAGCCCCCAGGGCCGCTCACCTTTGCGCATGAAGGGGGAGATGCTGTGGTCCATGAGGTGGGAGGGCACGACGCTGTAGTTGGTGCTGGGGTTGTCCCGCATGGCCTCGAAGGAGGTGTGCCGGACGATGGCCTCCAGCACCGCCTCCGTCAGCTCCCGCCCCAGGAACTGGGCCACCTTGGTGATCTCCCGGCGGGGGTCCTGAGCCAGGGGCCGGCGCTCAGCCCCAGCACCACGGGGCCCCAGCCCCACCGTCAGCCCCGGCCCCTCACCTCCTTCATGTCCTCGTAGAAGAGGTAGAGGATGGGGTGCTCCTGCCGGCGCTCCCAGTAGCCCCTCACGTGGTCGAACCAGGAGCCGTAGGCCACTGCGCAGGGAGAGCAGCCACGGACGTCAGCGGGTGGCGGCACCCTCAGGGTCCCCACGTGCACCCACGGGTGCCCCCCCACCTCTGCCAGCCATGAACTTCTCCAGGTACTTGTCCCATGTCCCCGGGTGAGGGTGCAGCTTGTTCATCAGGTCAAAGTGGTAGTAAGAGACGGCCACGTCCTTGGCGTTGCGGCCCATGTAGATAATCTGCAGAGGGGCCAGTGTTGGTGGCACGTGGGGACTTGGTAGGGCTGGTCACTCCACTAACTCTGCTGGGTCCCTCCCAGTATGACCCCTCCAATTCTGTTACCTTGCAGCCCTTGTCCCAGAAGGATTTGGGTAAGATGTCAGCCGGGATATGGGTCTTGACGATACGAGGGGACGGCATGCCCGCCAGCTGCTCTGTACCTACAAAAAGTGCTCCCACTACTAGCAGGGTACACCCCAAAAATCCCAGCTTGCCCCCATCCTTTTTGGCTAAGTCCCCTCCAACCCGGGGGCAACTGCTGCCCCCACCCCGCTACCTGCTGGCATCTGCCCTGGGGCAGCAAACTCCAGCATGGGCACCCGGTTGACAATGGCATCCCGCTTGCACTTCTCGGAGTCACCGCCTTGCAGGACCATGTCCACAATCTCGCTGACCCAGGTGGTGCCTGGTGAGGAGGGGACAAGAGTCCAGCTGGTGCCATTCCCACCTGAACCCACACCAGGCACCCCAAATGGTGCCCCCTGCCTCTTCCAAAGCACGGCCCCTCTCCCTTGCCAGGGCTGCTCACCGGACTTGGGGAAGGTGGCCACCACGATGTCATCGGGGCGGCTCTGGAAGTTGTCCACCCGCTCCCAGTCTTGGGCAAAGGCACAGACCATGGGGATGTCGTGCACTGCGCTCCAGGGCTGGCGCAGGTATGCATCCACTGTGGCCATCCTGATGGGGACAGGGTACACAGGGTGGTGGTGGAGGGCATCGCGGGGCCACTTCAACCTCGTGTGGGCCCTGAAATCCCTGCCGAGCCCACCCATCCCTGGCCAGGGGAGGAAACCCTGCCCTGCTTGCTGGCATTCTGGGAAGTGGCCCCTGCCTCCAGCATTGGATTTTGGGACCCCCTGCATTTTGTTGCCAGCCCAACAAAGTGCCAGGAGGGGAAAGAACCTGTGTCCTGCCTAGTGCCAGCTTTTGGGGCAGTAGCAGGAGAGCCTTGAAGAAAGCAGGGTGCTGCCCCTTGGGCAAAGGGCGGGTGGCATGACTTACCAATGTAGGCAGCAAAGCAAAGCCCCCACCCGTCTCCAGACCCCTTGGGCTTTGGCGGAGCGTCCCAGCCGCATTTCTTGGAAACGGATGGGAGCAGGGAACCATGTCCCCTCACTGAGCAGGCCTTGCAGGGACTGACCAGCAGCGGGCTTGCGAATGCCCCGCAACTGGCAAGGAAACCAGACCTCCCCCCTCCCGAGCCCCTCCGGTCTTCAGGCTTTGCATTTTGGAGGCCAGTCCGTGGCTGCCCATTACCTGCTGCTGCGTGCGGCGGGAGCAGGGAGCGCTGGGCCCGCAGACACGGGCGGGGGGCAGTTATTTTCCCCTTCCCACCTAGAAGATGGAGGCGTGGGGAGGTGCTTGGGGATGGAGACGTCAC
This sequence comes from Alectura lathami, assembly GCA_013399715.1. Taxonomy (NCBI): domain Eukaryota; kingdom Metazoa; phylum Chordata; class Aves; order Galliformes; family Megapodiidae; genus Alectura; species Alectura lathami. The sequence goes on along the minus strand of VXAV01006659.1, from coordinate 90,478 downwards.
CGGGGGAGGGAAAGGGCGTGCAGAGTCTGGAGCCAGCAGTGGCGGGGGGAGCAGGCCGGGTGCTTGTGATGAGCAGTGCCATGCTCAGCGCTCCGTCCCCGTTGTGTTTAGGGTGGGGGGGGGAGGGGGAAGGCGGGTGTCACTTGCATCGGGCTCACTTTTGGGCCACGGGGGTCAGGCTCGGGCCCCGAAGGCGGTCCAGAAGTTTTCAGGGTTGCAAAAGAGCAGCGCCTGCAGCAGCCAGCGCGCTGCTGGGAAAAGGGCTTAAGGGAGACGTGCTGTGTGTGCGTGGGGGGGTGCAGGTCCTTTTGGCAAAGCCAGAAGCTGGGGATGCATGGACACGTGTTGAAAGGAGTTATTCTTTAGGGGGAACCTCAGTGCCAGCTCTGCTGCTAGCAGATAAATCAGGTTTGCATCCTTTGGGACGAACCAAAGGATGGAAACAGCAAAAAACAAAGCTGGAAACAGCATAAATGGGGGATCTGTGGCTCAGGAGCATACCCTCAATGCCAGTGGGTGGGGACCATGTTGCTCCAGCAATGCCTGAGCAAGAGTATTGCAGCCGTGGAGGAGACGGGATGTCCCCATGTCACCATGCCAGTGGGGCAGGTGCTGGTGCCCGAGCAGGAGGTGTTCTCCTCACCTTTGCCCTGCAAACCCCAGGCTGGTGCAACAGTGATGGAAATTTTTGCCCCGCCACCACCCACCCTGCAAAGCACTCTGCAGCAATCCAGAGGCATAAATGTACCTGGGCAAACAGGCACTGCGGAGGCAGCAGGCACCTCCTGGCCGCTTTGGGGTTTTTCCACTCACGGCACAGTTAGTGCTTCTCCAGGCAACACTGTTTGCTTTCTAGGAGCCGGCCGGGCAGCAGCACACATCAAGGGCTGACAGCAGCTTTTGGGAGGACAAAGTCCCCACTGCGAGCATCACCTCATGCCCCCGGATGGCTCCAGGCACCAGGAATGCACGTCAGCGTCTGCCCTCGCCCTTTGCCACAGCCATACGCTCACCCTCTGGCCATTGTAATTTATTACAGGAAGAAATATGAATGGCAGCGAGCCCCGGGCTGGCATTGCTGCTGCAGGGACCTGGTGCTGGCTCCCTCTTGGAACAGAGGCAGCCCTCTCATGCCTCCATCTGGAAGCAGAGGTCCGAGCCTGCCATGTGCTGCTGGTGGTGGCAGTCGAAGCGCTCGTTCTGCGCCACGGTGAAGTGATTCTTCCAGTCACCAGAGATGCCTGAGGGAGTGAGAAAGCAGCCAGGACAAAACCTGCCCCCCTCAAATATCGACATTCGCAGATGAGGGTTCCAGTCTGGCCTAGGGCCCCCCCAACCGGGTACCATAGTCCAAAACCCACCCTTTTGCATGAAGGGGGAGAGGCTGTGGTCCATCAGCGAGATGGGCATGGTCTCATAGTTGACAGCGGGGTTCTTCTTCATCTCCTGGAAGGAGGTTTGGTGGAGGATCCTCGCCACCATCTCCTCCGCCACCTCCTTGCCCAGGAACTGCAGGATCTTCAGCACCTCGCGCTGCGGGTCCTGAGGAGCAGCAGGGGTGGAGATGCTTGCTGCTGACACTCTCCGCAGGACAGCTGGGGGCAGCAGGGATGGGCACGGGCACCCTCCCTCCAGACCACCCTCACCTTCTTCATGTCCTCATAGAAGAGGCAGAGGAGCTGCTTCTCCTGCCTCTTCTCCCACCAGCCCTTCACATGCTCGTACCAGGACCCATGTGCCACTTTTTGGCTAACCCAACCCACATCCCACAGTGGCCTAACAAAGGACACCCTCCCCAGACACCCTCTGCACTGGCATTTTGCATGGGACCCTGAGTGTTCAGCCCTCACCTTTCCCATCCATGAATTTCCCCAGAAATTCGCTCAGCGTGACAGGGTCGGGGTGAATCTTGGCCATCTGGTAGAAGTAGTAGTAGGAGATGACAACGTCCTTGGCATTGCGGGCCATGTAAATCACCTGGAGAGAGCCAAAGCCATGGCTGGCGGGGTCAGGAGCGGTGTCCCCTCCCTGCTGCCCCACGGGGAGAGAGGAAGGGAGCTGCCCCACGCAGTTACCTTGCAGTCCTTCTCCTGGAAGGAGGCTGGGAGGAGCTGGACTGGCAGGTGGGTCTTCATCAGCCGCGGGGACGGGATTTTCTCCAGCTGCTCGACGCCTGCAGATGGGGGCTCAGTGGGGTGAGCCCCCTGCCCTCATCCCACACCTGCCCCAGCTTGGCCCCTTCCCTGCACAGCCCTCAGGCGCTCACCACTCGGTATCCCAGGTACCTTCAACTCCAGGAACAGCACTCGGTTGAAGATAGCATCCCTCTAGCACCTCTCCATGTCACCGTCATGGCAGATAGCATCCACAATCTCACTGAGCCACGTTGTGCCTATGGCACAGGGGTAGCATTGCAGGGGGAGCATCGAAGGGGCCGTGGATGCCCTGGCTGCACCTCCATCCTCCTCCTCCCCATCTCCCCCAGAGCCACTCACCCGACTTCGGTATGTGGCGATGAGCAGGTTGTCATGCCAGGCTTGGAAAGCCTCCGCCTGTGGCCAGCCCACCACAAAGGACTTGCAGAGGGGGATGCCGTGGAGGCTTCCCAGCTCCTCCCTGACCACCTCGTCTGCCCCCATGGCGAGTAGCAGGTCCCTGCTGCACTGCTGCTTCTCCGTGCCCGCACCCGAGGGAAGGCGAAGTCCAGCCCAGGTCATGTGCGCGTGGGGCATTGAGAGCCTCCTCTCCCGGCCCTGGGCTTGGCCTCCTGCCACAGAAACATGAGTGTCACCAACTGGATGTTGTCAGAGCCTCCTTCCACTGAGATATGAGTGCCACCAACTGGACATGTCGGGGCCCTTCGCAATGAGGTGGGCTCAGCCAGGAAGAGGAAATGTCTCGCCTGCCTCTGCTGTGGCCCTACGGCCCAGCCTTGGTTTGGGACTGTTTCTCTCAATGTCCGGCTGAATGGTGAAACGCTGCTCGTCAGGGGAAGGGACGGCTGGAGCTGGGACCTGCTGGGCACCCTGCTGGCCATGCTTGCTGGGACCCCAACCTCCCCCTCCCAGGTAACGGCTGACTGCTCCTCACACCGCCCTGCAGCCGTGGGCCCTGCCACCCTGCTCCCAAGCCCCTGGCTGTCAGTTTACTCAGCACCTCTGCCAGGGCCAGCATGCTCTCAGCAGCCACCTTGGGACTGCTGATGTTCCCCATCTCCCTCTGCAGCACCTCCACAACCACCCTCTTGCGCTTTTCCACCTGCCAAACGCAGGGACTTTTGCAGGGAAGCACAAAGGGACTTTGTGCAAATGAGATCCCCCATTGGGCTCTCCACATGGATGCTTTCTTCTGGTCTCTTCCCACAGACACCCTGAGCCCTCTGAGCCCTTCCTTCCCCACCTGCTGCCTCACCTCAGCCAAGACAGCCAGCACCGTCACCTGCAGGTCTTGTCTGGGGGCACGCAGCCATGGCGGGGAGGCCTGGATCAGAGCCCGTGTGATGAGCCGGGCACAGAGCAGCACACTGCACACAGAGCACAAGCAGGTGACATGGTCAGGTGGGAAGGCCTGAAATGTCCCCTGCTGCGATGCAGGTCCCACCCTGCCCCACAGAAGAGTGGGGACACAGCTGCCAGGGGACGAAGCATGGCCTTGGGCTCTCACCTGGTCAGGAGCTGCACAGCGTTGGCATGAGCCTGAGGTTTTTCTAGCACCAGTTAGAAAGCAGTGCAGCAAGGTTTGGCAGAAATATTATGTTGTGGCACTGGACGGGAAGATCTGTCTTGGCCCCGCTGAAACACCCTGGCCCCAGTGACCTGTGCTGCCCCAGCTGCTGGGGTCTCCCCCATCATGAGGGCTGCCCAGCCTGGCCGGTGCTGTGCAGGGCTTGATTCCCATTCTTTCCTGAGTCAGTCCAGGAAGAGGAAGGACATGGTGCAGTCGAGGCTGCACAGGAGGCATGATGAGAGCAGCTGGGGGTCCTGCATGTTTGGAAACAGACCCTTCTCCAGCAAAGGAGAGAAGTTGAACCAGCCCCCGTGACCCATTTCCATGCCTGGGACACAGGGCAGGCCAAAGCGCTCCCTTGGGGAATCAAAGCCCCCCATTCCCTGCCCCTGCTGCTCCTTACGCACACAGCGCGTCCTCACAGCCCTGCTCCTCGAAGATGAGCTCACCTGGGGGACCCAAGAGCAGCCTCAGCATATCTGCCCCCAGCGCCTTGGTGACCCGCTGCAGGAGGCTTGAAAGCAGGCCGTGAAGCAGGTCCTGGATCGCCTTCATGGCTGGCAGCACAGACACCACCTCTGAGCCTGCACGGAGGAGCTACAGGGAAATGTGACTGTCATCTGCCTGTCAAACACGACTGTCCCTACCAGCCTGGTCCACCTGTCCCCCCCTGCCCCCGGGGACTCTTCCTGCCCGCAGGTCTCACACCTAGGACAGCCCTGGGACCTGGGAAGAGCAGAGTACCCCAACCCCCACACCATAAATGCTGGGACACCGCAGGACAGCACCCTGACTGAGAGGCTGCGAAAGAGCTGAGGCTGTTCACCACCCAAGAGAGCCCAGGGGCACTGAGGACCCTTCAGCTGGTCCTGCCCAGAGGCAGGAAAAGCCCTCCTGGTTTTGGGAGGAACTGGTGCTGAAATGTGCACAGCTTGCACCTGCTGCTAGTGCTTCAGCCAGGAATCTGGAGACCAGTTGGTTTTTGGCACAGGTTTAGTGCTGGTTGCTAATTACCATTAACCATTAATCTGTGTTAAGTGCTGACAGGTGTGGAAGGAGAGGGTGCCAGCCCCGAGCATATAGTCACAATCACACAGATCAGCAGTTGTCCATAAGCTTGATCTCGGGTGCTAAGGTGCAGCTGAAGCACAGAGCTGGCCCTGATAAAGGCTCTGCAGGTGGGGGCTCAGTTAGCCTGGGTGTGATGGAGGAGCTGGGGTTGTTCTGTGTGCTTCTCTTGCCAAGGTAACAGTGCAGTGCTTGAAGGAATAAAATACAACTTCAGAAGGTATTGACCCTTTGGGTTCTGGCTCTGAAAGTGTTTTCAGGGAGATGGATAAGCCCATTGTCAGGGTGATTTCTTTCTCTTGGTATTCCAGGTCATGCTAGTTGGCTGATATGCAAAATACAGAGCTACAAAGCTGAAGCTTGTGCAGAAGTTAGCATTGATTAGTCTAGGGTATGTGTATTGCTTTATTTTTATATTTGGTTACAGTTTAGAGCTTTGAGTTACCATGACAAAAATAATGTCCCAAAAAAAGTGGTGAACAATGAAGTGGGTGCTATGGTACCATTGCTGCAAGAATCAAGAAAATCCTTAAATTCCCTGAAGCCTTTATCTGACCACTGTTCTGTTTGGACTGCTCTTTAAGTAGGTGTAGTGCTGCCTGGTGCTTCTCCAGGTTAAAGCCCTTTGGATGTTCCCAGTGTCGCTGAACTGCGCTTCTGATTTTTCTCTGCAGTTGCTTCCAAGCAAAACCAAATGCATCCACCGCTTAATTGCTGTCTCTGTTGCTGGTGTTGGCTTCTCTCTCAAGTTCTGTAGATGTTTTGTTTCTGTCTATGTTTAATAGAGATATTAAACATCTTTACCTCTGCTAAGTGTCTAGGGCTGTAATTGTTTTTATTTGCAAGGAGTATCAATTTGTTTTCAGATTTTGTGCAAGTTCACAGGTTAACTTGGGTCATGTAGCTGATGATGCAACCAGAAGTACAGGTGTCGGAAAGGTAAAAGAAAAAGGCAGAGACATGAGTGTATTTTCATGGGGAAAAATGTGTGACATTAACAGGCACCTCTAAATCAGCTGTCATGCTCGTGAATGCTGCTTTATGGACTTGCATTGTGCCTCAGGTGTCTGCGTTAGGCAGCGTTGTTAAGACCTGGATATACCTGTGCTGGTCACTTACTGTGATTCTGTGACTTGAGATAAACAAAACCCAACAAGAACTCTTTCAAATGGTGTGTACCAAACATACTGCTGGTACCGTATGGAACAGAGTCCTTGATGACAAAGACCCGTAAGTTTATGGGTCCCAACGAGATGCATCCCCGAGTCCTGAGGGAACTGGCAGATGCAGTCACCAAGCCACTTTCTATCATATTTGTCAGGTGAAGTCCCTGGCGACTGGAAGAAGGGCGATGTCGCACCCATTTTAGGTAGGGTAGGAAGGATGAGCCAGGGAACTACCGGCCTCTCAGCCTCACCTCTGTGCCAGGGAAGATCATGGAACAGATCCTCCTGGAAGCTGTACTAAGGCACATGGAAGACAGGGAGGGGATGCGAGACAGCCAGCATGGCTCCACCAAGGGCGACTCCTGCCTGACCAACCTAGTGCCCTTCTACGACGGTGTGACTGCATCGGTGGACGAGGGAAGAGCCGCTGTCATCATCTGCCTGGGCTTCAGGAAGGCCTTTGACATGGTCCCGACAACATCCTTCTCTCTCAGCTGGGAAGATGTGGATTCAATGGGTGGGCTCCTCGACGGATGAGGAACTGGTTGCTAGACCACATCCAGAGAGCGGGGGTCAACGGCTCGATGTCCGGATGGGCATCAGTGACGGGTGGTGTCCCTCAGGGGTCCGTTCTGGTACCGATACCCTTCAATATCTTCATCAATGACATCGACAGCGGGAAGAAGGGCCACAGAAATGATGCATGGGATGGAACACCTCTCCTGTGAGGACAGACTGAGAGGCTGTTCAGCCTGGAGAAGAGCAGGCTCTGAGCACCCCTAATGTTGGCCTTTCCATATCTAAAGGGGAGCTACGAGAAAGAGGGGGACAGACTCCTCACTAGGGTCTGTTGTGGTAGGACTAGGGGAAATGGTTTCAAATTGAGAGAGGGGAGATCTAGTCTGGATATAAGGATAAGGTTTTTTTGTTTGTTTTTGGATTGTTTTTGCTTTACACTAAGGGTGGTGAAGCACTGGCACATGTAGCCCACAGAGGCAGCGGATGCCCCACCCCTGGGAAGGGCTCTGGGCAACCTGACCCAGCTGTAGGTGTCCCTGTGCACTGCAGGGGAGCTGGACTAGGTGACCTTTAAAGGTCCCTTCCAACTCGGACGATTCTCCGATTCTACGAAACGCTACTGCAGGACTGCGTGAGAAGGCTAAAGTAGCAGGATGCATGACATATTTAACACTTTTGTTTCTTCCTTAGGTAAAAATTGAAGCAATACCTTGAAAAAGAAGGCTAAGAATCTTTCAAGTTCAAAATTAACATCTTTCAAAGTCTAAGTAAAAAAAAAAAAATAGTACTTCAGTTAAAAAAGAGATGTGGAAAGAGGCTATAAAGATCAACAAATTAGAAGAAAAGCACAAGCACTTCAGTACACTTGAGTGCACTTTCAGCTGGACCCAGTGGTCAGGCAAAGGCAGCCATGCACTAAATGGAAACAAACGGCGAATACGAAGGATTACATTTTCAAGGAAAACAACAACAAACCTGCAGCACAGCACAAAATGTACAGTTACGGAAGGAAAGAAGACTTCTGAAGCTATTACAAGTGAATACTACAAACCAGGAGATACCATCACAGAGAACGCGGAACTAAGCTTTGCGGACCAAATCGTTTTTCACCAAAAAAAAAAAAAAAAAAAAAAAAAAAAAAGGAAATCAGTGAAATCTTATATAAGTGGGTAGCTTCACTCGCAGTTCTCATATACGTGCCATTAGGCTTCCTGTTGAAACAGGTAAATGCACCACACATCTGAAGTGGAAGCGCGTAATTTTATTCTCTTGGTGATTTCTTCCGGTTGCTGCAAACCTTCCAAAGAATGAGTGAGTGAATGACATCAAGTCTGTGCACCTTGAGCTAAATGTGCAGAAGGGGACACAGAATAGTCTGGGGTGTGATGGGGGGAAAGGGTGTTCCTCAGGCTGCTCTGTGTGGGTACGGAGCTCTGGGACATGCTGGAAGGCAAGAGCGAGGTCCCCAGGAACGGGGGGATGAGATGACGGCATCGGGGTACCCTGAGAGGACCCAGGTGTGCTCAGACGAGCTGGCCCTGCAGCCCCCAAGGGGCCACCCTGCCCCTCCCGCTGATGGTGGTGGGTGACAGCGGGGCCCTTTGTGACACGCCGTGGCCGCGCGTCACCATGCTACCCAAAGCCACCGCAGCACTGCCACGGCCCCGCAGTGTCCTGCGGGACAGCGACGGGGCGGGACAGGAGCACGGGGCTGCGCAGAGTCCCTGAGCACAGCCCGCGTCCCTCAAGGCCCTCACCCCGCAGGATGGAGCGCAGACCCCCCGGCACACCCACGGTGGCCTGGGAGGAGCCCACAGCTCCCCAGGAGGACAACTCTCCATCGGAGCCCAAGACATGTGGGGTCCAGCAGCTGCAGATTGGTGAGCGAGGAACCCCACTGGGGCGGGCAGGGGCAGGGCCAGCGAGGCTGTGCCAGGGGAGCATCGTGGGGCTGGGGGATGGCAGAGCTCCTTCCTCTCCTCGCTCCCGCCGCCGGCCCCTCTTCTCAGCCCTCCTTGCTCTCCTTGCATTCTTAGACACTAGCTGGCTACCGCTCTACAAGAAGGAAAAAAGCAGAATTGACTTCATCGTGGACTTTGTCAGGACTGTGCCAAAGGTAGCGGCGGTCGTGTCCTGGGGCAGCTGTGTGTGCAGGGCGGCTGTGCCCTCGTCTCCTGCCGGCTGTGCATCTTCCTTCTCACTGCTGCTCTCTCTGTCACCCGTATGCCAGGATAACAACCTGAAGGAGGAGTTTCTAGTAAGCATCGTTAGCGTGTGTGAGGCTGCTGAAAAGCTGGACTTGCGGCAGGGCCTGGATGTCTTCTGCCGCCAGTTTCAGCTGGCAAGGAACATAAAGGTAACAGGGCACAGGGCAGGTCTGGGGGGGGCTGCAGGGGCACGCTGTGAGGGCAGAAGGCGGGCAGGGAGATGGCGAGAGGAAGCACTGAGTCAGCACGGAGCTGCCCCTGACGAACTCGGGGCCACGGAGGAGCCCTGGAAGCGGAGACGTCTGGCTGCCGGCGCTGGGCTGGGGGCCGCGGGCTCCGCCAGCCTGTGCCAGCTGGGTGCTGGCAGTGCCAGGTGCCATCCCCACTGTGCTCCACAGGAGCTGCTGGAAGAGGAGCCCCGTGACCGCGTGTGCACGGCCGTGCGGGAGCAAGCCATGCTTGCGCTCGCTGCCTTGAGGTACCTGCCCAGCCCCTGGTGTGGCCCGCACCTCGCCACAGTCCGGCGGCCCACCACCGTGTCCGACAGGTCCCTCTCTCTTTGCAGCACGGTGAAGACGGTGCTGGATGGCCAGAAGAACAGCCTCTTCCTGGCCTGCGTGATGAGCGTCTTCTCGCTTCCTCCATGCAAGGACATGCACTCTCAGAAATCTTCATGCTACTTTGGGGTGAGCTCCCAGAGCATCCGCCCCTCTGGGCTGCTCCTCAGCTCCCTGTGCTGAGAGAGGAGTGCAGATCCAAGGCAGAGCAGTGTATCACTATGACCCTACGCCCTGTCCACCTTGCAGATGCTGGATGCCATGGACAAGATGCTGATGCAGTGGATAGAAAACTCTCCCAGCTCCAGCCTCCAGGAGCTGCAGAACATCTTGAAGGTATGGTATTTGCCAAGAGTGGACACAGGCTGCTCTTGTGTTCTCAGCTGCCCTTATTCCGAGCTTTGCTTTCTTCTGGCACTGCTGAGTTTTCACATAAAGAGAAATACTTCCGTGAGGTCGCTGTCGGCGCCTCGAGTTAAAACCGGCTGGAGCAGCTGGTGTTGGCTTTGCTCTAATAGCAGCAGTCCTGTGTGGAGCCAGGAGCGGGACTTGATGATCTTTGTGGATGCCTTTGAACTTGGGATCTTGTGGGATTCTATGACAGCAGCTGAGGCTGCAGCGGGGCTGGCATCTGTCTACCTGGCTGACCGCAAGATTGGCCAGGGAGATTTGTCCCAAGCCTGCAAGAGGCCCAAAGGGCATGAACCCCATTGAAGGCTTTGCTCCATCTCGGGGGAAGCCTTGATGGATGGTGCAAGTCCAGCCAGGAGTTAGCAGCGCTGCTTCTGCTTGAGTGGGCATCTGCTCCCGGGGCAGACCAGCAATTTCTCCCCTCCCAGGTTCTGCTGCCCTTCACCAACTCCCAGGACACCACTGTGTGTGAGAGGGCCTTAGGGAGGATCACAAGGCTGGCCAATTTCCTAGCCACAACCCTGCTGCAGGAGGTAAGGCACCAGGCACCCTCCAGCTGGGCCATCTCACCCTGGGAGAAGCTTGGGTTGGCTGTTCTGGCCTTAGCAGCCTCCCTCAGCCCTGCTGCTGTCCTTTCTCCCTTGCCCAGGCACAGAGCACCTCTGCAGAAAACACCGATGGCTACGCAGAGATGCACATCCCAGTCCTGGGACAGTTGGTGGGACGACTCCTCCTTTGCCTGGATAGCAAGAACCGGGAGATAAGAGCGCAGGCTTTGGATGCTCTGCATCACCTCTTCACATTCATCAAGAAAAACAGTAAGAAGCTGTGGTGGGCTGCACCCCCCTCCAGACGCAGGCACCTCGCGATATACCTGCTTGTTTTTCTGAGCATTGCGATGGGCAGTTCTTGTGCTTTCTGCATGCCATCCGTGAAAAGAGACCAGCCTCCCTGACCTCTCTTGCCCTTCACGGCTGCTCCCATAGAATCTCAGCTACCATAATACTGCAGAAGCTGGATGCTCACCACGGTGATCTGTTCCCTGCAGCTTTCCTTCCTCAGTTCTTTCTCAGGATCTCAGACCTCACTCGCCCCTGGTCCCCACAGCCAATGCTACCACTAACTGCCCTGTCCCCAGAACAATTCTTCCATGCTAGTGAGCGGCACACGCGGTGGAGCGTCACTGTGCTTGGTGCCTCTGTGTCTGCAGCAGGAACCTGGCCCAGACACCCACCAGAAATGCCCTTGACTACTCACATCCTGCCAGTTACAAGCAGGTTTCAGGGAGGTTAAAGTACCCTGTGAAACTCGGCCTGTGTGATGCAGAGACCTCCCCGAGTGCTTTCAGGAGGAGTTCATCCACTTCCCCTCTCCTAGCTCTTTTCACCAGTTGGGAAGCTCATTAGCAAAGGTGCTGTGTCTCAGTGAGTCTTCTGTCTTCCCCCCTGCCCCTACCCTGTTCAGGCAGCAGAGCACCAGAAGACAATCAAAGGGCTCCCAAGCTCAAAACAGAAGAGGAAGCAGAGTGCCCCTGGCTCCTCTCCCACAATATCCCTGACCTTATGACGGTAAGGAGCTCCTCCCTTGCTGGGGCTCTCATCCCATCGTCAGCAGGAGACGCGTGTGAGCAGAGGGCCCGAGGGCCCTCTCTTCTTATTCGCCTGCGCACGGTGACTGCAGTCCCTGCAACAGCAATGCTGAGCATCGTTCTCCAGAGCTGCACTTGCTGCTCTGCTGTTCAGCACCGTCAGGGCCCTACACCTCCCGTGTCTTCCCTCGCACAGGATTTTGGAAAATACCTGCAGCCTTCTCACAGGACAGGCATCGTCCTCGTGGCTGTTGAGGCCATGAGAGACTCCAACACGTACGACGAGACGACGGCGCGCAGCATGCTGGATGTTGCCATCAAGGACCCTGGCTTCTGGCTGACAGATGTGAGTGGCCTGTGCTTGGGCTGGATTTCAGCCATGGTGCTTCCCGCACATTGCCAGCTCTCTCGGGCGCCTGAGGGCGATGGGAAGCGCAGCCTTTTCAGTGGCAAATAAGGAAAGGGCCGCACCTGTGTCCCCTGCAGGTGCCAAGGATAATCAGATGCGTCTACCAAAACATGGAGTGCATCAGCACAACGGCACATCAGCGCAAGTCATCCCAGGGCAGCCTGGACATCGTCCTCCTCCAGCTGACCAACCAGAGGCCGGGAGAAGTGGTCAGGAGCCTGCTGGCTCTCTCACCGATATCTGACAGGTACTGGTGCCGACGGCCCTGAGGGCTTCTTGCGTGGGACAAGAGGGGCCAGGGGACTCTCTGGCTGCCAGACCCCCAGCAAACTGCGGGCCGTCCCCACGGAGCAGGGCCCCCCCCGCCACTGTACTTTCCCGCTGCGGTGCGTTGGCCAGGGCCACAGCGGCCGGAGCCGAGGCCATGCAGCGCTGGCCGAGGCTGCCCTGCTGACATGGAGCTCTGCCTTTGCAGGGTGGCCATGGCCATGTGGCAGGTCGTGGTGTCCCAGATGGTGACCTTGCAGAAAGTCCTGAGGGAGCTGCTCGCCGTGCTGGGAGACCAGGAGCAGCGCAGGCTGTTCCCCTGCGTCAGAAGGCACGCCCGCGTCTGTCGCTTGCCTGTAAGTTACCAGAGGAGGCCGTGCTCCCTTTCTCTGCTCAGTCATTCCTCAGAGCTGCGAGAACAGCCACCAGGAGGAGCAGGCCAAGAAACCCTGCCCTGTGCTTCTAGAGGCAGGGCACAGAGGGGCCCTGCAGCCCTGCACATGCACAGCTGCCCCAGGACAGGCTGCCTGGGCCCAGCGCCCCTGGCCGCAGCTGCCTGGGGAGCCCTGCAGGCTCTGCCGCTCTCTCACTGCTGTTTGTTTCAGCTGCTGGCCCGCCATGGTGTTTCAGCAAGGGATTACGAGGTCCTGTACCACCTCCAGAGGCTCCTGAAGCACCCAAGGCCGGCCATGTTCCCACTGGTGCTCACAATGCTCCTCACGCTGTCAGAGACACCTGAGATGGTGAGTGGGGCACGGTCACGGCAAGGCCGGTGCGCAGCCTGCGGCTGGGACAGCGGGTAACGCCGGGGCCTGGCTTTGGCCGAGAGCCAGGCGGCGGGCTCGCTGCTCCGCATAGCCTCACTGGTCCCCTCAATGGGCTCCAGAGCCTTTCAGGCGAGGACCTTGCCTGAAGCAAGACGGAGGCTAGTACTTGCTAAGCGCAGCGCTTTTGCCAGGGTGGCATTTCATAGTGTCACCAAAAAGAAACTGTGCTTCTTACAGGCAAGAAGAATTGGCCTCAAGCTGCCAGACATCATGGAGGCCATGCAGCACGCCAGCAGTGACACCAAGATGAAGACCTTTCTGCTCACCAGAAACGTGATGCGTCACATGAAGAGGAAGCCGAAGCAGGCCAGCTCCGTCGCCGTGCAACTGGCTGGGAAGCTCCTGCCTTTGTTTAGCGATGTAAGGCTGCTGCAGAAACACGAGCCCTCAGCTGGACGCCCTGCACTGACAGCTGCCCTTCAAAGCCCAGCCCTGTGGGCAGCCCTCGGGCAGGGACATCCCCTCTGGGCTCCTGTGGGATGCAGAAGCTCCTTTGTGCGCCATCTGAGCCCGCAGCATCTCCGTTCATGTCGGCCACGCTAATGCCCCTGCTCCCTGTGGGCGGGGTGCAGCCCTTGCTGAAGTCTTTCTGTCCCCCTCCCTACCAGGAGTCCAGCCAGGTGCGGGAGCTCTCCATCCGCCTCTGCAAAAAGATGATGGAGACTGTGGTGTGGTGCCACAAGAGGAAGATGAGGAAGATCGTGCAGAGGGGCCTGCTCCCATTCTTTCTTCACATGAACGACCAGGCCGAGAGCGTGGCCAAGGTACAGACTTCAGCTGTGACCAGCCCAGAGGAAGGGTCCCTGCAGACCCAGCACGAGCAGGGGCTCGCAAGTGGGCAGCGGACATCTCCCAGCCCTGCCCTACCTGCTCCAACAGGGCTCGCTCAACAAGAGGCCGAGCGCCACCTTGTTGGGAGGGAAGGGCGGTGGGAAAGGGGGTGCACGACATCACCCCGCAACACGCTGGGAAGGGCTCGCAGCCCCTCCTCCAGGCTGTGGGGCCACCTCTCACACAGCCTCTGCTGCTCCACAGGCCTCTGCAGAAGCCCTCATTGTCGCTGCTGAGTTCCTGCAGTGGAAGGAGCTCAAGCGACTGGTGAAGACCGGGCAGACCTTCAGGATCGGGGAGTACTTGGTAAGGACATGCCCTCAGCCACAGGCCCCGGCCGGACAAGCCTCCCCCGTGTGCCCAGACCGGAGGCTCTGCGGCCGTCCCTGGCTGCGCTGCTCCAGCCCGGAGCCCGATGCCCGCAGCTGCAGCCTTGCTCCCTTCCCCTCCTGCAGAGGGTCCTGGATGCCCCTGCTCACCCCTAAAATACGGAAGGAGACCCTTGGCAGCGGGGCGGGGGGCTCTCAGCACCCTGGTTCCCCTCTGCCCACGGCTCTCTCCAAAGCCAAGTCCCAGTGGGCTCCTGGCTGGAAAATGGGAATGGCTGGGGGAAAGGGAGTGCTGGCAGGAGGTACTGGGCCAGCCTTTTGGGGGGGACGGTCTGTAAGTCCCGTGCCCTTGTGCTCTCTCTCCAGCTGCAGCGGGACCCGAGAACGGTGGAGGAAAAGCTGCAGCAAAGCCTGATGTACCTGCAGGACTCTCAGGCCGCCATACGAGAGGCAGCCGTGAGGTTCATTGGTGAGCCGCATCCCCTGAGGCTTTTTGGGCTTGCAGCTGAACTGCTGGGGGGTGCTGGGTGATGGCAGCGTGCTGGGGAGCGGGGTTCTGACGAGAGCTCTGTGCTTAGGGCATGCTGCGCGCCTTTCCGAGCACTGGAACGGGAAGACGGAAGACATCTGCCGCGGTGAGTGAGGGCAGCAGTGCTGCGTGCGCTGGGCTGGGTGGGAATGGGCAGAGCCAGCGCAGATGCAGATCGCAGGGCTTCATTTCTGCTCTGTTGCTTTCTGTCACAGCCCTCCAGCCCTTGCAGCATGACGAACCCTCCATCAGCTCTCTGGCAACCCAGACCATCTGCATCGTGAGGTCTCTAAGGAAGGAGCCATCACCAACACCAGCGCTTCGCTGCTGGCCCCTCAAAGCCAGGAGATGGCGCAGGCCTCCCCAGGAAAATAGCCACATTTGATCAAAACCAAGACAAGCCTACCACCATGCTGTCCTTCCTGCGAGGATGTGCTCAGCAGGCAGCGCGGCCCGTGGCTCCGGGGAAGCAGCAGCCCCAGCTCTAAGGCAGCAGAGAAGGACCATCCACCGGGCAGTGGGAGGCGATGCCACCACGTGGCAGCTGAGCTCTTGGCCCCGAGCCCCTCCTGCACACTGGCACTGCTCCCTATGGTGCAGAGGAGGTGGGGGCCGAGACCAAAGCTTTTCTGCCCTTTTCTTTATCCAGTCCAATAGCCTGGTCCCTTGTCCACACTGAGTTTCTCATCCAGAAGTAAAATGTAGAAGAGAAAGAAGACTGAAGGATAGTATTGAATTGGAATTAAATTTTCATAGGTATAACAAATTTGGGGGAAAATAATAAACAGGGGGGGGGGGGGGGAAGCCACTCCTAGCTTTTCCTGTCTTTCTGGGAGTTGTGTGAGGATCTTAGAGGTTGGAGCAACATGTGGTCAAATAGCTCCTGAGGGCACCACAGAGCTCCTGGTTCCTCCTGCTGTGGATGAGGAGGTTCAGCACCAGAGGCAGCACTGAGTACAGAACTGCACCTGGCAGGTCAAGGCGTGGGAAGGAGAGGGCGCGGCGGCTTCACGTAGGCAACCACAGCAGTGCTGAAAAAAAGAGAGAGAGCATGGGGAGGTCTACTTATAGACCCCAGGTCCCAGAGTTCCGGAACCTTCCCTTGCTCCAGTCCCAGAATTGGCTGAGACATCAGGCCCCGACCCATGCCATCAACAACTCAGTTCTGCCAGAACTGAGTGCGTCAGGGTTAAGGTGTAGCTTAGTTTTAGGGATAGGTTTGGAGTTAATGGTAGGGGCAGGTTATTGTTAGAGGTAAGATCAAGCTTTGGGTTACGCTTAACGCTTGGAGTTTCGATTGAGTTTACTACTATGTTTCTGGCTGGGGTTAGACTTAGGGTTAGGGTTTGGTTTATGGTTGGGCTTAGAGGGTTGGCATTAGGGCTGAGGCTTATGGTCAGGGCTGGTAGTTCAGTCGCTTGTATACGTTTTCCATGCTTGCCCACCACAGCTCCCCTCACTCTCCTGGAGTCTTTTACTGTGCATTACATCGTCCAGTCTTTCTGGGGTACTGGCCAGCAAGCAGGGGTTGTGATATACCCCCTAGTGCCATTCTTGGCCCAGGTGCTTGTGAGATTGTTTTGGAAATGACTTCCCTTCTTCCCTGAGTGGCCCGTTGCCGCAGGGCTTGCTTTCCAGGGCACAGGATGGCTTATGTACACTGAAATTATCGCTTGCCACTTGCCTTGGTGGCTTTGCAGCAGCGTGATACAATCGATCCACCAGGCCTCCACATCCTGGTACCGCAGCCGCTGTCCTTCACTAGGTTTCACCTGCTGGGCACGTCTGATTACGGCACAAGTTGAGCGTTCACAGGTAATGCCTGACATGGAGCCACCTGTCACCTCCAACCCACAATCACTTAATGGGCTGGGCTGGGCTGGAATAGACCAGTTCAGGTGGATGGGACCTCCAGCTATCACCAAGCCCCGCTGCTGGGACTCTTCAGGACCAACCAAAAGTGAACATGTATTAATGAGGGCATTACTCAAATGACAACTGAGCACTGATAGCCATGGGGCATCAACCCCCTTGACCGGAATCCCCTCCCAGTGTCTGACCACCCCCGCAATAAACAATTTTCCCTTGTACCTAATCCGAACCTCCCCTGCTGCAGCCTGGTGCCGTTGCCACGTGTCTGCTCAGGGGCACCTCCCTGTGCGCTTCCCCTCTTCGGGACAGGGCAGAGGGGAGACGAGGTCCCCCCGCCGCCTCCTTTTCTCCTGACGAG
>VXAV01006659.1:47672-73197 GCA_013399715.1 Alectura lathami | reverse complement strand
GCCGCGGGTGAGCGGGGCTGGGGCAGCCGGGGGAGGCGCTGGGGGCGGTGAGAGGGTGAACTGTCGGATGAAAGGGGTGTGCAACGCACAGACGCTGAGAGCCAGCGTCCCTGTCACTGGCTTACCTCGGTTTGCAGTTAACACAGGGCGGTGGCTTTCTTCTAAGTAGCGCTCGCAGCGTTCCTGACCAGGAGCTCCGTTCTTAAGCGTTTACGTGGAGTCGGTGCTCTAGAAAAAGGTGGTTCTGCTGTACAGCCTCTGCTGGAAATCCCGGCTTCTGAGCTGTGCTTGAGCCGAGCGGTTGTGAGAGCATGTTCCCCCAGGATGCCGGGGGAGGTGGCACGGCACGCCGGCCGTTTACAGAGGGACCTCAGTGGCAGTGTTCCAGCTCCAGCACCGTTTTGGTGGAGGAATGTTTTCACAAACGCAGTACGTGTAGGGTGACAATCTCCACCTTCTCCTTTTCCTCCCATAGCTCTGGCCAACTATGTCTTGAAAAGCAATGTTTCTGAAAATCCCAAGGAAAGTTGCAAAGGTTTGGTAAGGATTGGGTTAAATGCGTGGCATTTGACAAACTCGTGCAAAAAGAACATTAGCCAGAAACGTTGTGGTACAGGGAACGTACAGGGAACAGAGAATCAAAGCAAGTTAGCATGGGAGAAGATGGCTCTGCTTAATTCTCTGCTCCAGGTACCTGTGCTGACGGGGGTCTAGTGCCTCCCTGGGGTCCTTGCAAGCACGAGCTGTTAGGTGGAAGGGCAACAGGCTTCTGACCTGCCAGCCTTGAACAGCTCCCACAAGACTTTGTCCTCTGCTCATGACAGTGACAGCTACTCTGAAGAGGGCCTTAGTGCAGGACACCTACCGCATGCACAAACAGCATCCCTTCCTTGGAGAAGCTCCCTTTGGGTGTGCAGATGTGCAGCAGGGCACCTTCACAGGCTGTCACCTGGTTCAGAATGTCACTGAAGCGTGTTCCGGCAATGCCATGCAGTGCCATCGGTAAAACGTCACTCTAGGAGTCACCCTCCTTTTGAATCCTGCCGTCAGCAGAGCTCTGACCCAGCATCTCAGAGGTGGGAGCAGAGTGGGAAGGGCGTGGGTTGCTCAGCAGTGGGCCGACAGGCTCTGTTCAGGCTGCTCTCAGCTGCGCTGCTGTTGTTCTTCTGGTGGTATGCATGCATCGATCGTTCTGTGGCTAGCAGCTGAGGCAAGGGCTGAGCCCACACACCTGATATTTAGACATCTGGAAGTACTTTGGTAGCCCGCAGCGACTCCCGGCAGTCAAGACTGTTGGGTGGGGTGGGAAGGGGAGTTCAAGACTCTACATTGATTTTGGAACAGTGGCAAGAGAGGACATCCATCCCATCAGGCCCTCATGGTACAGCCTCCTTCAGTATTTCTCCAGGTAGAAGACAGCACTTTCTGGATTTCCAAAAAAACCCTAAATGCAGTGGGAGTTACAGAGCTCAAGTTCTAGCACGCAATCCCTGGACTATAAGGTTTGTGTCATTTGGGGACAACAGGGAACAGCTTTTGAAGTCTGAGAAGAGATGCAGAAAAATGTTTACAGCTACCTGTTTCTAGGCTTGTTTGGTTTTTTTCCACTGGATTTTTTTTTTTGTCTAGTTTTTAGGTGTATCAAAACAGGAAGAGTTTGTTTTCCCTTAGCTTTCCTTGTTTGTTCATCCTATCTGAAAGCTCGTCCTGGGGAGGAGGAAATAGAGAGCTGTCTGCTTTTGGCCTTCATTGTCGTCAGCAGGAAGGGAGGCAGCTGGCGATGGGGCATCCAGCAGAAGAGAGGAATGCGTCTGGGAATGGCTTCCTGTTAGGTGCTCTCCTTCACCCACCCTAGCACCACGGCCTGCTGGGGCGGGATGGAAGGGCAGGAGACGGGATGCAGAGATTCCCGGGGGCAGGCACTGCTGTTTTATCCTTTCCTTCATTCCTGCAACTGTTTGCCCAAACCTCACCCCCCAGGTGAGGTGGCAGTGAGTCTTGGCACAGCCTCTTCTTCTGCCTCGGGACACACGCTTTGAGATACAGGGATCAGCGGCAGGCACGTAAATACTTGGAACTCTGCTCCTTGTTGAAATGGGGCTGCGTTTCCTCCCCTTTCTCTTGCCTCGTCTCCCTCTCTGTCCCATTTGTACCAGGTACTCAAGGGCCTGAACGCAGTCTGCCTTCACTTCAGTCCCGCTTGACGGACACATCGAGTGCCTTTCACCCAGAGGGAAGCGTTACGGAGCAAGCTTTTCTCTCTGTTGCCTGGCCAGTTCCATGTGTGATGAAGTTCGATTTGAATAGTAGCGTCCAACAAAATTCCTCGGACAGTGGAAGTCCCACTTGAATATGCATACTGGATTTCATGGAGGTTATTTGCGGAGTAAAGCAGCCTAGGATGCTGTTTGACGAAGCTGACAAAGTACAATGCCAGTTGAGCTTGCCTTATTCATCATGGTGCCTGTCGCAGGGTTTTCAGTGCAGCTTTTGCTCACCGAGGAATACTGCCCAGCAGCTGGGAGCAACTTGGACATTTCTTTGTTGTTAAATAGCGACAGGAAGGAGCCAGTTCTTGGCTCTACATCATTTGCCTTGACCTTGTCCTTGTGACTCTTTTTCTGCTGCTTGTTTTCCAGACATCTCTAATCTGATGCCTGTGTCCTTTGTATAAAAATAGTGAACCCATGCAGAAAAAGGTATTTCCGTAGCAGCCAGAAGTTCCAGCCAGAGGGCGAAGGAAGTCAGCTGAGAAGAGTTTGAGAGGATGGAAATGACCCTCTCTCTACTAGCACTAGGCGGGTGCAGGGATCCCGCCAGTCCTTGCTGGAGTGGGTTGCACAGGGGCAGGACTGTTGAGAGGGTGCCCAGGAGGCCAGCTGAGCTCTGCGGCCACGCGGCTCACATCACCCAGGTGGGCATGGAGGCTCAGAACAGACTCATGGCTTTCTTAATTTTGGATGAAATTGATTTTGCAGTGCATGCACAGAAGCAGCTCACAGGTAGCTAGGACCCGGGGCAGGACAGCGCGTGCACCCAGTGCCATGCAAAGCCATTGCCGCAAGGAATTAGGATTGCATGGCTCAGCTCAAGCCAGGCAGAACAAACCCCGAAAGCACCAACCCCCGTCAAAACGCTGGAAGGCTTTTTGGCACGGTGATCTCCCCCAGCTGAAAAATACCAGGCACGCACTCGTTGTCCGCACAGTGCGAGAAAGAGCAGATCTCCCCGAGCCGCTCTTATCGTTAGCTGCCAGCAGATGTCTGCTTCAAAGGGCGTGTTGTGACTGCTGGAAACACTGCTGAGGCTGCCTAATGGCAGCCCCTGGGGCTCGTAGGTCGGAGTCTCTGGTACTTGTTCCAGCGTTGTTGGGGTCTCCAGGTTGCTTCAGCATGGCTGTCACGGCATTCTCTTTATTTTATGCTCGCTTCTGCTTCCAGGGTGGAATCCAGTTGCCCATTCTTGCACAGACACGAAGCTGGACACCTGAGAACAGTGCCTTACTGTCGGGGACCTGCTGCTGGTTTGGACCCAGCTTCATGGAGGCAGAAGCTCAGCCGCCTCTCTGGGCGAAGGGTGGATAAGCCAGCGTGCTGGTGGGCTTGCTTTCCTTCCACCTCAGCGGCCCCATGCAAGTCCTTCCCCAGCGCTGGGAAGGGGGTGCTGTTTGCAATGGCAAGCGGAGAGCCCGTTTCCCTTCACAGGGGCACTGCTGCCCCTGCAGAGCCACTGAAATTGCCAGGCCAGGCAGGACCAGGAGAGGGATTCTTTCAAACCTGGCTGTAACCAGCACATGACGATGCACGGGTTGGTGAGGAACCAGGTGCCGGAGCTGAGCTCTCCCCAGAGGGGTGAGGCTTGGGCTTGGCGGAAGGGACCATCCCACCTAGAAGGGATTTTTGCAAGGGGGCTCAGGGAAGGGTGGGAGCGAGCTTTTCCTGGCTTCCTGCAGGGTTTGAAAAAGGAGCTGATGAATGCAGGCTCATGGCTACCGTGTCCAGGTGGAGGCTGACAGCCCCAGGGGCAAACACACCCCCACAGGTTCATGCCACTGTACCTCCTTAGTGGTTTTACCTTGCCTCAGCGTCCCATAAAGCGATGTCTGCTCTGCAGATGGACAGCAGCTGAGTTCCCACAAGTCACTTTTAAATCGAGAAACATAAATCTCTTCTGCTGGCTTGTTCCCTCCAAATTCAACTGCTGAAATTTTGCCAGCAGTAGTGTAATTTTGAGGGTTATGTTGTTGCTTTTAATCCGCTACCAGAGTAGAGCAGAAACAGGTGTTTCTAGGAAAGGGTGCTGGGAGGTGGCATGCTTTTGTCCCTGACATAGGCTCGTGCTCCCCTGATAGAGCTGCCTTAAATTCAGCAGCCCCCAAGACCAAGGAGCGTGGATCATAGTGGACCACGTTTTGCAAGAAACTCTCCTGGGTTTGTGCTTTTTAACTGACAAGTGGCTTAGATTGTTTTAGCTCTTTCCTTCCGTTCTTGCCTCCCTGGATTATAAGGGACTTAAAATAATAGCCACATTTTATGAGCTCTTTCTTCCTGCTGGTGAAAGAAGGGATTAGGTGAGGTTTTGCTAAGTCATCGGTGGTTGGAACTGAACTCAGTCCCCTAATTCTCCTGTGAAGCTGGTTCGGGTTTCTTTGTTGGGGATCTTGCAGCCCTGGCCTGCTGCCCACTTTCTCCCCCCGCAAAGAAGGGCTTTGCGTTTGCGGGTGGATCTTGCAAGCATTTTTGTGCTGCATCTGCAGGGTCTGTGGCACGGCAGAGCCCCGCAGGTGCACGGGGCAGTTACACGGGGGGGTTTCGCACCCCAGGGTCTTTTCAGATGGAGCGTGGTGTGGGGGTGCAGTGGGGTTCAGGGTGGTGTTTGTTTTACCAGCACGTGGCTCATTGGGATTTTGAGACTGGGTTTCCAGGGCTGAAGTTCTGTGTTTGTGTTTTTAAAAATCATCTACAACTTGGTTATTTTCCACTGCCGTATGGCTGTGCCCTTAATTCCTCCTTAAAAGGCATTTTGTTATTTGAAAAGTTTTGGGTTCACTGGAGCTTACTACGCTTGGAGTTTTTATGGTTAGGGAAGCTGTTTAATGTGTTACTCAGCAGCTCGGAGCTTCTAGGAGAGCACCAGCGTGCCTGGGGCTACGCAGTGCTTCCACTGTCCAGGAGGATCCCGTGTTTTGCCCGTGTCTTCATTGCCAATCATCGCAGAAAATTAAAAGTCACTAGGAGGGAATGATTTCAGATCAGCAAATTCCTTCCCATGTTTGTTTGTTCTGCTGCTGGAAAGGCATGTTCCAAAAATGTGTTTAATCCGTTGCTGGACTGAGGTTCTTTGAGGTTTGTACTGAACAGGAGATTATCACGTAACGAGTCTAATCAGGCTGGACTTCTGAAAGCCCTGCTTGCTTTACCATGAATAAATGCTGCCGTGCCCGGTTTCCACATCTCCCAGCCCTCGCCGTGCAGGCTTTTCGCCCTCTTTGCAGCTTCATATCTCCGTAACAAAAAACAGCCGGTGCGTGGGGCTGTCCCGTGGCAGCGCGCTCCCGCAGCCACAGCCCGATACCCCCTGTAACTCCCTCGGACACGGGACAGCGAGGGCAGCAGCCCTGCGTGGTGTGCGGAGGCAGCAGTTTTCTCGGTAAAGCTGAGCCAGGGCCACCCAGAGAGAAGAGGGGAAGCCAAAGCCAGGAGGAGAGAATTTTCTTGGTAGAGGATGCCCAGGAGGTCAGGCACAAAAAACGAATGCTTATCCAGACGAGGCTGTGAAGCAGCAAAGGTGTCTGCAGAATGCTCATGTGTGTTTGACCCTGGGGACAGCACACATCAGAGACTGAGGGAAGAGAGGGAGGGAAAGGGAACGGCGACTGTCAGACCGGCAGACTGTTGGCTTGTGGCCATCTCTTAGCAGGGTCTGTTCCGTGGCTGCTCAGAGGTCCTGGCCTTTCCCCTTCTTGCAACAGCACTAGCAGCACCGACGCCTTCTGCTTTCGCTGTTTCCAGGGGCAGGTTTGGTTACAGGCTTGCAGCTGAGCTTCAGAGGGGGCTCAGCCACGCTGCCCTCCCCATTGCCTCCGCATGTGGGGTGCTGGGTGCAGGAAGGCACTGCACTTGGCACGAGGCACGCAGAACGGCAGCCTCTTCTCCGAGCGTGACGCTGGAGCAAGTGCAGACCCGTTCTCTTTGTCAGCGGGGGAGAAATGGGCTGGGGTTTTGTTCTGTGCTGTGAGGCTGCCCCCAGCCCTTCCACCCGAGATGCAAAGTAGCCAGCAGGACTGGTAAGTAGCTGGTATCTCCTTTGGTCTGGGCATCCCGTTCTCAGAGCGTCTTCCTGAAATTCCATCATCTCTTCAGGGCCAAGTTCAGGGAGGGGGAGAAATACCATCAGGAGGAGGTAAGGAAGGATGCCTTTAATCGTGAGAAAACAGGCCGTTAGGGGAACTGGGAAGGACAGAAACTGCTTGTACTTCCCATCTGCTGTTGCCTCTCAGAGCTTTGCCCCAGGAAGGAGCAGCTAAGGGCGTGCGAGCTAGAATTAGCAGCTGCTGCGTACAGAAGGTTTCCCTCTCTCCGTATAAAGCGATTTTGAAGGGAAAATACTTTCCCAGAACTTAAGAGACCGTAGTCGGTCTATTTTCAGGCTTGCAAGAGGGTGAAAACTGTCTGGCTTTTGCTTTGCTTTGTTGTCTCCGAGTGAATTTTCCCAGTCTGTGTCTTATCCAGCGAAGCAATGCAGCACTCAGGGGGGCTGGCTGGGAGCCAGGCTGACGCCCACGCGAGCTTCAGCGCGGTACACAGCTTCATAGCGCGGTGCTCGGGACACTGCCGGCACATCCGAATGCCGGGGCCTACCCCACAGCCTGTTTTTGTCTTTCGTGGCATACCTGCAGCCCCGCTGACTTCGCTTTGCTTGCTGGTGTGTGATTTTGTACTTTGATAAAAGCTGGGTCCTTTAAGATTAAAGAATTCAAATGTTTTGTTCGGAGAGGCAGAAGCATGCAGGAAGAGGGAGTGTCCGACTGGATTCCCTGATGAGGCTTGGACAGAACAGCCGAGCCCACCAGCATGTGTGATCTTTGCCTTCTGACAACTCAAAGCAAGGTTTTTGGTGCTGCTGGTGGAAGACCAAGAATTTAAAAGGCTGAAATGCTGTGTGTTGAAATGCATATGATTTCTAAGGTGTGATGTTGGGATTTCTGGGAACTAAGGAGAGAACTATCTTTGAGGCTTCTCTGAAGGCTTGCCAGCCTCACCATTTGTTCCTCCTGAGCTTGGAGCAGCCTCCTGGGGTGTGAGGCTTTGCCTCCGCTACCACCAGGCACTTCCCCCTCACCAAAGAGAGGTCAGGTAACCCCGAGCTGTGATGGAACGTCCTTGTGGTGGGAGCAAGGGGCATGTGGGTGGCCAGCTGCCTCGCCGAGGAAGCCACAGGCTCTGCCACGCTGCTTTTGCAGAAAAGCAACTGAATAACAACCACAGGAGCTCCTCTCTGACTGCCGACATCACGGAGATCATCAGCTCCCCGTAACCCGCAGCAGAACCAAGCCCTGCGTGCACAGGCTCCTCTTCCAGGGTGAATGAGTGCGCTGGCTCTGTAAATAAGCCCCTTCCCTGGCCCAGGAGAGCCGTTTATCTTACAAACAATGGTCAGAGCAGCTGGGAAATGCCTGGAGTGCCTGTGGAGAGCAGCTGATCTCTATCAGCAGTCTGTGGTGTCCTGTCAGCCAAGGAGCTGCTGCACATTCAGGGCAAGTACCACCAGGGAGCATCCTCCATCCTGTGCATTCCAGCACAGAAACCGCTCAGCCAGGTGGAGGTCTCCATCGTCTGGGGCCGGGTTCCGCTCTCGGTGGCCGTTTCCATCAGCAGGTGCGAGCTGCAAGTTCCCAGCCCAAAGGAGGCAGACAGCGAAAGGTTCCCCTGCGTGGGCAATCCTGCAGCTAGAACAGCGAGACCTCGAAGAGGCAGGATGTAAGACAAGGGCCAGAGAGGATTCTTGCTGGCATGAATCAACTCTTTTGCTCTGCATGAGGTGGGGTTCTTTCCAGTCCTGCAAAACACATGGTGGCCTTGCTCCCTACACAAGGTCCCCTGAAGCAAGAGGTGTCACTCTCAAGAGGGAGCGTGTTCACATCATCTGAAGACCCTTGAAAGGCTCAGGCATCCCCTGCTTTCCTCTTGTTGCAGGTTCTCATGTCTCCCGTACGTCTCTGGGGAAGGAGCCACTTTGGGGGGCTGTGGGAGAGGACATGATGTGGCGTCAGCTCACCGTGAGGGTCTAGCTACTGTCGTATTACTGTGGGCTGTTGCGACTCTGCTTTAAATCTGTTGACTTCTTGGCCTTTCTCGTTTATTTTTAGTGGAGCATGAAGCCTAACTCTAGAGCTTTGGAAATCTGGATTAAAATAAAATACCCCAAGAGACCAAACTGACTCTTCCCACGACATTGTTGCGTCTTTCAGGATGTGTATTCCATCCTGGTCTCAGGGCCGTCTCAGATGCAGGCAGAGGCCCGTGAATGGAACCAGTTCATTCTGCAGCCAAAGGCAGGGTCTTACATTCCTCGTGGTGAGAACAAGATGTACATCCCGAGCTTGGGGCTGCCTCCTAATGGCCAAGCCATTCTTCCTGCCTGATGGAGAACCCCATCACCCGACTGGTGATGAAGAGGAGGGTGTTGTGCAGGAGTGAACGTAGCCCTTCCTGCTGGGGATGGCCCCAGAGTCTTCCCCAGGAAGGGCACCTTGCAGCTGGAGGTCTTTGCCTGGCTGGAGCAGCACCCATACCTTTGGGAGGTCCTTGCAGGGGGAACAGCCTGGAGACATCCAGTTCTCACCAGAACTGCTAAGCACCTCACTGTTGAAGGGACACCAGGAAAACAATAGCTGAGCTCCTCGGGAAGTGGCCGTGCTGAAGGGGAGCTGGAAGCGTGACCTCTGGCGTGTGGCCCCTGGCTGGTGTGTCACCAGTGCAGATCGGCCTCTAGGTCCCGAGCAGCAAAGAACTCGGCTGGAAGGTGTTGGTCCAGTGAGAGGCACCAGAACCTTGCTCCCCACTCCCTGCAAGAGGGCTGCAGAGTAGGGTGCATGTGCAGCACCCCAATCTGGAGGTCAAATTACACACTTTGGGGTTACTGGAGGTCAAACACAAGAGTTTCTGAGGGCCCGGGGTCATCTGAGGTCAACCAATTACCTCCCCGGGGTTACTAGAGGTCAAAGCCAGACTACTTGGGGTTACATTGGTCAAACTCAGTGGTTTCTTAGGGTCCTAGTGTCATTCTGTCTCCTGCAGAGCTAGGAATGTGCTGTGGCCTGTGAGCAGGCATTCGCAGGGGAAACAGTCTACTCTGGGTTTGGGGCCCTTTTTTCCACAGGAAATGCCTTCTCCTGGTGTTAGAGAAGCCTAGTTCTTCAGTGCAGAAGGGGAAAATCATCTGTGTTCTTCAAGCTATCAATAAGTGGAAATAAGCACTCTGTGCTCCATTTGTCTGCACTTCCTCTTGTGGGACATTAATAGCCACATTTTGCAAAGCAGCAGTGGCTTCCCCCTCTAAAGAGGGATTGAACAGAAACGCCATTCTTCCCTTCCTGGTATAGGGGTTACGTGTTCCAGCCTGAGGGGTAAATATCTCCAACCAGATCTACAAAACAGCTTTGCTCATGTCTGGCTTTGAAAACAACTCCCCCTTTAACCAGGGGCTGGCATTCCCTGAGGAGACCAGAGCTCTGCATTCACCTGGTTCCTTCACAGATCCCCCACAGGGAGAGCTCTGCCCCCCTCCACAGCCAGCCTCCTTTGCCTGAGCATTGCACACAGGTAGCATTGGATTCTGCTAGCCAAATGCCACAGGCTTTGCTGCTTGTTGTCATTGTGCTGGGAGAAGAATGCCACAAAGCTGGGCACAGCCTCTGTGGCTTGGGAGAGTGATTGGGACCCTCCTGGCTCCCGGGGAGTTTAGGGAGGGGTCCTTTCCTCCATGCCAGCTGTGTCGAAGTTGCACTTGGTGACCACATGGTCATGGTGGACCACATGGACACATGGTGACCGAGTCCTGTGTGGCTTCAAGATACCGGAAGACAAATGCTGTCTTACCTCTAATCTCAGTCTTGCAAAGTAGCCGAACCACTCGGCATTTGCGTTTCCAGCTGGGGCGGGTGCCCACCAGCCTGCACAGTTTAAGGCTGGAGGCAGGTGTGGCTTTGGTGAGAGAAGTGCTGTGGTAAGGGAGCAGTCCAGCATGCTTTGCTCAAGGCAGCTGCCCCCCCTCACCTCATCCTCAAAACCCGTGGGAAGTGACTGGTAAAATGGCTTGCAGTCACCCAGTGCTTAGAGTTGTTTCTCCCTCCTTGCAGGACCCTCCATCGTGACCCCTCCTAAGGACATCTGGAATGTGACAGGAGCACAGATCTACCTGAGCTGTGAGGTCATTGGCATCCCAACCCCTGTCCTCACCTGGAACAAGGTAAGGGCCTTGCCAAGGACCTTGTTGGGTTCAGCGAAGCTGAAGTAGCTGAGACTGCAGGGTAGGCACCAGGACAGAAAGTCACAGGAAATCACTCCTAGAAATCCACGTCTTTGATGTGTTCCCCCATCTGTGCGGTCTGTCCACCCCCAGACAGCTGGCGTTGATTAGTCTTTAATCATCCCTTTTTCTAAACTTCTGTTGATCCCAGTGCGGAGCAGGACTTGTGTTTTTCCTGGTATTCAGAGTACGCAGCGAATGTCCCCTGACCTGCTGTCACCCTGCTGACGGCAGTGACTGCGGCAGCTGGACACAGCTCGCCCAGCGTCACTTGCTGGAACGTGGGGCAGTCCTCTCCGACAGCTGGCAGCACGCTGATGCTGGCAGGATGCTCGTAACACCTGGCTTGGGGACAGAGGAGGAGGTTAAATACCAGCACTAGAAAAACACTGCTACTGCCCAGAATATACCCACACGAATCTCATGTTGATCTTGTCTGTGTGCAGGTATGGTTGATACAAGTTCTAGCGTAAACAGGACCCCAAACCCTCACACCTTTCTGCCCTTCTGTTTAGATCATTCAGGGACAATACGGTGTCCAGAGGATGGAGCTTCTGCCTGGTGACCGGGAGAATCTGGCCATTCAGACGCGAGGGGGCCCCGAGAAGCACGAAGTGACTGGCTGGGTGCTGGTAGGTGCTTCGTGTACGCGTAGAGCTGCACAACTTTGCAGACAACCCATGTACAGGAGACTCATGGCAATGGACAGGGCATTGAGAGGAAAACAACCCGTGTGAACGCAACACGAAGGGTAAAGGTGGCTGCTGGCTCCCAGCTCCCCTGTTGCAGTTTTTCACCTCATTTCTGGACGCCACTACTTTCCTGCTGCCAGCAGTGGGAAACAGACCCTCTCTGTGTCTAGGAAGACCCACATCTGAGGAGACCTTGTAGATTTAGCCACTGTCCTTGCTCCAGTGAAGCACATCGCCTGCCTCAGAACAGCGCAGTGCAGGAGCCATCAGCTGTCCCTCAGCAGGCTTCCAAAGCTCACAGAGTACCTGCAGGCTGATGAGCGATTGCCACACTTTGGAGGGAATAGTAGGGAGGGAGCTGCTGTGCGGCCCAGTAAGGGAATTGCATCAGTTGGCAAGTGCAACGGCTCCCAGCTGCAGAGAACTGCGGGGCACAGGTCAGGGGATCGGCTCCTGCACCACTTGCCAAAGCAGAGGTGGGAGCAGGGAGGGATGAGATGGAGCCTCAGGCTCTGCAAAGCTGACAGACTGGATGCTGAATGCTCCAGGAAGGATTCTTCTTCCTGCCTCCGGCCCCTTGCCAAGCCTGCAGTGCTCTGACACATCTCCAAACTAAGTCAATGCTCACAGAAAGGGAGCGAGTGTCAGAGCACGCCCTGGCCTAGCAAAGTGCAACAAAGCTAGGCTGAGGCCCAGCACAGCTTCTCCCAAACTTGCCTGGAGCGTATCACCACCATGTGAGCCAAACTGCTTACAGCGGGCAACAGAAGACATCAGGCAGTCAGTGCAGTCTCTAAGGGTTAACTGATGCTTTATCCGTTCTGCTCATCTCATTATTTCTCAAGAAATTAACAAGTTACAAGTGAGACCTTAAGACAGAAGTACCTCTGCCTCTTCACAGGATACTTACGGGGCTGGGGGTGTTCCTTTCCCTAGATATCTCCTCTGAGCAAAGAAGATGCTGGAGAATATGAGTGCCATGCTTCAAATGCCAAAGGAGAGGCAACCGCTTCTGCAAAAATCCATGTTGTGGAAACTCTGCACGAAATAGCCCTGACCAAGGGTAGGTAGCGTGGCCGAGCATTCAGCAGCTCTTTCCCCTAACAGCGTACTTGTTTGACACAGAAGGACCACTTCTGTTTAATGCTTTCTGGACAAAACAAAAAACACTAGAAATATCAGATGAACACACAGGTTTTACTAGGTTTGGGAAAACACTCCCAGCCAATCCCAGTTCCCAAGGGGTTGTCAGGTAACCCCAATTCCTGTAAAGTACTGGAGATTAAGGTGCCAGATGAAAAACAGCTTGTGGGGTTCTTACAAAGCCGCTTTCACTGGTCTTCCAGCCCCTACTTTGTACCCTCCTTTCAGTGTTCTCCAATCACTTCCTCTTGGGAGCGGGATTGTTAAAACCATCCCTGAGACACAGCGGGGGAGCTGAGGCACTCCATCTCCCCCTTTGGACATCATCCTTAGTTTACATTCTAGTAGCTTTATCAGAACGGTACAGCTGGATCCCTGGATCCCTGAATAGCTGAAAGACTTCAGGAGAATATTAACAGCACTGAAATAACAGCAGAACATGAATCCCAGGATCGCTTTCAGCACAGAAACCTTTACCACAGGTGGCTTATGGTGCCTTGAACAGCAACACTTGTACCCCAGAAGAGAAGCCCTCCCTCTCCCGTTGCTGGCGGGAGGTCGCAGCACTCCTTGTGTTGCCTCAGGGTTTATTCCTCCAGTGCTCGCAGCTATACAGCTGCTTCTTGTCAGCTACAGGAAAGATCCCAGGGAAGCCTTCTGTAGCTAAGGGATGAGCTGGCACTCCACCACTAAGGGAACGCACTGTCAGATGCAACAGGCTTCTCCACAGCTCCCTGCTACGCCCTCAGGGACTCTGTGCCTGACTTCCAGGTGATCTCAGCACAGAAAAATGCCATCCATCACCACCCCCCTGCAGCTGAGGCCCTAGAGTGGGGAGGGGAGGAAAGGAGCTCAGAACAGATTTGCCAGGTCTCATCCTCAGCTAAGAGGCCCGACAGCTCCCTTCCTGTGCTGTGCTGCTGCCCAGGCGGCTTTCGGCCCCTGGAAGCGGTGCCCGGCGTAACGTGTTTCTGTTTCTCCGCAGATGATGGTGCAGAGCTGTGATGTGAGGACTTGCACTTACGCACAGTTTTCAGTTAGTATTTCCGACAGCCGCAGCCTCTGGCTTTTCCTAGCTCCCTAATCGTCCTCTTACCTCCTCTGTTCTCTGGTTACCAATTTGCTTGCACACTTCTTTTGCAGATATACAAATAAAGAGATGCACAAGTTTGATTACAAATTTTACTTCTATTTACAGGAAATAAACATAATTTTAAACAACACACAGCAGACGAGTAAAACTATTTTAAATGCAGCCTACACAACATGAAACAAAACCTGATCACTTCAGTCTCACATTTCTTAAAAATACCTGTTCAGAGGTTAAACACTCATCATACGAGGGGCAATACTCATAGACATCAGTTCCTGGAACAGGAGCTTGCAGGCGTAGGGCATTCGAACCAGAGATATCTGGGGAGAGATTTCAGAACACTTGTGATTAGCGCTCCTAAACCATCAGCTTCCACCGCTCCCCTAACTACACAAACAACTTCAGTTTTTGGCTCAAAGCTAAACCTGAAGTCACGCATGAAAGCGTTCCACGAGAATTGCCTTCCGACAGTAACAAAGCCAGAGGGAAGCTGAGACAGCCTGCAGGGGCTACAAAACAGCCACCCAGAACTCATTTTTTAATGAAAAAACCTGCAGCCAGGGGATCTGATCTTCAATACGAGCCATTTAGACACACAGCAAAGCGTGCCTCCTGTGCAGAAACTGCCGTTCGGATTTCCAGCACACGTCCCCTTAGGAACCCCAACTCCGGCTGCAGCAGGCAGCTCCCAGCGCACCACCAAGCCTATTTAAGGCAACTGTTTCTACCTCAGCATGCTGCCAATCTGCCTTGACATAGCCCTGTAACCACGCACACGCTGCAGAACACACACCGCAAATAATGATGAAAACAATTCTATTAATAAAGAACGTACTATAAATTATAATTTTTTTGAAGTGCAACACAAAGGGCCCCCCGTGGGAACTCTGCTTGCAGGCGTACAGATCTTCATGGGGATGAGGACAGGAGCGACAGCTCTGAACTCCTGCCCCTTGGAGTTTCACTGTTTAACATTCTAAAAATAAGCTCTCCAACTGTTTACTTCTAAAATCGCTGCACTGCAAACACTTGAACCGCATTTCCTGCCCTGTGACAAGCCAGTGCTGTACCATGAATAAGGAAGCATCCAAATCGCAGGCATGCCATAAACACTTAAGTAGTTATGAGACTAAAAAAGCAATCGTTGCTGCATTTCTTTAAACATTTGCAGTTACGATTAACTTCCCACCCTCCTGGTCAGCAGGGCAGCATTTCCTCTTACCCGCTGGCTGACGAAGCTCACACCTACCTGCGTTTTATTACGGCATCCCCGGCATTCGTAGGTGTGCGTCCTGGTGTTGGCAATCGCCATGATGCCACAGAGGTTACAGACGTGGACTTGGTACGGGTCTGAGGCCTCAAACAACCTCTCTCTCAAGAACTGGGCTGCTCCATGAGCAATCTGGCAATCTCGCTCCATTTCTCCAAAACGAAGGCCACCATCACTGGAAACAAAAAAAGAAAAAAAACAAAACAAAAAAAAAAACCAACACCTTTTGAGTTCACTGGCAAAATACACCTTGTGCTAGAAGGAGCGATGTGACAGAAACACAACAGCAACATTCCAAGGCACGAGTAAGTCCACGCATTCTTTTCCTCTAACTCAGAATAAAAATGTGACTAGAAAATGCTAACACAATCACTTCTAACTGCTGCAGTCACGTGGCTGAGTGAGCACGCATCCTTCCCATGGGCTGGAATTCTTCAAGAGCTGCTCTAGCACAGGTGCTTTCTGTGGGGTGCGGTCCTTCGGGAACACGCCCCCAGCTGCCACAGTTCCTGCCGGATGTCCCGCTCCAGCGCGGGCTCCTCTCCACGGGAAAAGCAGCTCATCTGGCAGCTAAAGACTTCAAAGCCAAGGCTGTACAGAAAATGCAAGCGTCCTTACCGAGATCTGCCTTCCATGGGCTGTCTGTTAAGAATCTGGATCGGCCCTCTTGCACGGGAATGGATTTTGTCATCTACCATGTGCTTCAGCCGCTGGTAGTACGTAGGACCGATGAAGATCTGCGATGTGATTTTTCTACCGGTGAAGCCATTGTAGAGGACCTACAAGCAGCCAATGCAATCGCTGAATCGTAAGCCTTGCTGTCCACCAAACACGTATTAAAAATTACAGTGAGTTGGTGTTTTGGTTATACCTCATTTCCTCTCAGATGATAGCCATAATCTGATAAAAGATTGGAAATCTTCTGCACGTTGACAGCATCGTTAAATGGCGTAGCATCACCAATTTCTCCCTTGTTTGCTGACACCTACAGAGAAAACATTTGCCAAAGCTTGTCAGATTTCTCGAACAACACATTGCAAATAATTTTAGCTCCTAATGCCAGAACTTGATTCCATGCCCATGGTAGTGCCATATCTTCCTTTATCAGCTACAAAATCTACAGCTGACGTTTTCAAAAACAGACAACATCAGCGATTTTGCCACTCCTTTTTCTAGATTACAGAAAATGTTTGGAATAAAAGCAACAGATGATTCGCTGGACAAAATTTACAGGGCACTAGATCCTCCAAGAAACTTGCACATGCAGCCTAAAACATTCTTCTTACCTTCCCCTGAAGACACTCGATCAAGTGACCAATGGTCATGCGGGAGGGGATGGCGTGGGGGTTGATGATGATATCAGGTGTGATGCCTTCACAGGTGAAGGGCATATCCTGCAGCAGGGAAACAGACAGTCAGACTTCCCAGAACACCAGCTTTAAGAAAAGCAGTCCACAGGTTCCAGTTGGATCTTTTAAAGCATTTTAGGGGCCCTGAGATACCACGGAAGGAAAAGCAGTGTCCCCTTCTGAACACCTTCTAGCTAAATTTAGGTCAGTCTGTTGCACCCTAGCAGGTATTCCACAGATGATGCACTCACATTGTTTACAATGCTAAAAGGATCGAGAAGGTGAAACGTTGAGAAAAAATAAACAAATAAAAATAAAAAACCACTACCTCTTGCCTGTACTGGATACCACAGGTTCCTTTCTGACCATGTCTGCTGGCAAATTTATCTCCTATTTGAGGGATTCTTACAGAACGCACCTGTATGCCACAGGAAAACACGACAGGGGTGAGTTAGACACAGAACAAAAACGGTCCAGTAGGAAGCAGGCCCAGGCGGGTGCTCACCCTGATCTTGCAGAACTTGTATCCTTCCTGGTTAAGGGTCACCATGACCTGATCGACTATGCCAGTCTCGCTGGTGCGCAGGAAGGTGCTGCAGTCCCTCTTGGTGAAGCGCCTGTTGGTGCTCTCCAGCTCGTCCTCGTTTTCCGGCAGCGTCACCGTCTTGCCGATGATGACGTCGTCCCCAGACACGCGCACCCCCGGCGCGATCAAGCCGTCGTCGTCGAGTTTGTCGTAGATGGCGTGTCTCATGCCTTGTGGGGGAAAGAAGGAAAAAGTAGATCCCCAAGTTTTTCGACACAGAGACTGGATGTTTTGCAGAAATTCCACCAGTCCGCTTAGAGCTTCAGCCTGCTGGTGACATGTCTGAAGGTCGTTGTAAGTGAGCATCTCAGCTGATACGTTTTCGTATCAACACATTTCTGCTACTTGGTGTGTCTCCAAGGTGAATCAGCTCAGCAACAACCTTCCCCACAGAAATGTAATTATCGAGCTCAGCCTCCACGCACGGCCGTGTCTCACCTTGGCAAGTCTCACGTGTGGGCTTCTCAAAAACTTCCTCTTGGTCATACCCCTTTTTGGACTCTTGCTCTTTGTAGGAGCGGTAGAACACGGACCTGAAACAAAGTTGTAAAGCCTTCTCTGTGAACCCAGCACCATTTGTCTTCATCTGTACATCTCAGTTTTGTTAAAACCACTGTTTTGCCACATACTGCGGCCACTGTTACTAAAGACAACCCAAATAAGTAACACCCAAACGCCACACCACCTTTCCCTTAAAGTCCCTACTACTCTTCTCCTTAACTCTGCCATTTTGCAAGCACTTTTACTTCTCCTGCTACCTTGCAATGCCACAGTCTGCGCCTGAGTTTCAGTGGAAACCTTTCCATTTACACAGACTTCTTTCTGGGCCTTTAGAGGCTTTTTTTTGCTGCCTCATTTGCTGGCACAACGAAGCCACCACCCTTCAGGTAGGTATTGCTCACGTTTAGTTGCTGCCATGATCACAGCAGGTTCTGCACAAGTTCCACATTTACCACAAAGCTGCAGCGTTGCCCTTAAGGAGTTCATGTAAGTGGCAAGTCATGCAGCAAAGGCTCAGAATACGTTTTCATTTAACCAGCATAAAAAAAAGAACAGTTAACAAGAAAAAGAAGACCAAAAGGGAAGAGCCAGGAATGGCGGGTGGGAAGTCAAGTCACGCCAAGGGTGAAGCACAGTTACCGAGCTGTGCTTAGATTCACCATTCTTGTTCCGCTGCTCCCTGCACTCCCCTTCTCTAAGGACACCTTCCAGCTTAAGCCAAACTTTCCTTAGGCCTCTGGACAACTCTGTATACTACTTATTTTAATTTTCAAACAGTTCAGAAATTTAAAAAAAAAAAAAATCACACCTGAAAAAGCCTCTGTCGACAGCAGAACGGTTCATGATGACAGAGTCTTCCTGGTTGTAGCCTGTGTAGGATGCAATGGCTACGATTGAATTGATACCTGTAACATTGAGGGAATATTTGAAAACATGAACTCCTATCAGGCAGGCGTTACTTACAACCAGAAACAAGCTCATTTCTCTACAGTGAAGCTGTTCAGCCCTTTTCTGAGAGAAAATCTCCACATCCTACGTGGAAAAACCACGCTGTGTCAGTAAATGCAGCTGTGGGTAGAAAAAGAGCCTGACTTCATCAACTCTGGAGTGACCTCGTGTGGAGAACCTATACACAAAACACACCATTTCCAGTCACATTCTAGCGGACTACATGGAAAAGGAGTTTCAGCTGCAACACTAGGAATGGGGTTTTTTTGCAGGCTAGGTGTCAAGCTATAGAAGTTAACACTGAACCTCTTTAACCCATTTTTAAATTATTAAAAGCTGCCAAGTACTGAGGCATCATCCACACACTCAAGCCAGTTTAAACAAAAGAGCACTCCTTTTGTTTAACAAACGAGACCTGACAGCGTACCTGCTGGCAGCTCTCTAAATCGCAAGTACTCCATGGAGCGCGTGGTCACGAGGGGCTTCTGAGGGTAGTACAGGACGTGTGCCAGCGTGTCCATGCGGACGTGGAAGTTGGTGATGTAGACTCCCATGGCCTGTTTGCCCATAGCAGACTGGTACGTGTTCCTAGGAGACTAGGCAGACAAGGAAAGACCAGCACATGTAAACGCGTGCGCGCAGACGGCTCTTCCCACGCACGCCCGTGGGCTGTCTGTCAGTCGCAACAGCACGGTGTCAGAAGCGATGCACTGACCTGGTTGTGATCAGGGAAAGGAATAATAGATGCACACACTCCCAGGATCATAGAAGGGTGAATCTCACAGTGCGTGTAGGTTGAACAGTAAGCAACGCCTTTCTCTTGCAAGTCGTCTGGAGTCATGGCCAGCATCACAGTCTCCTCCTCCAGCGTGTCGATGTACTCTACGACCCCGCTGGCAACGAGGTCCTGCCAACTGAACGAGCCGCGTTCGAAATGCTCCACGCACGCAGAAAACCAGACATGCAGTCCCAGCTCAGGAACGCGCCTCACCTGTAATTGTTGTACTCCCGTTCCTTCAGCTGGTCGATGTGCCTTTTCTTCAACAGCAGCTTCTGTTTTTCCACAATTAGAAGGGGTCGGCAAATTCTGCCCGCGTCGGTGTAGATGCGGATTTCTCGCTCACGGATATCCCTAATCATCGACACCTGCATGAGAAAGCAGCACCCCGAGAGTACCAAGTCTCAGCCTGGAATTAGAACTACGGGATACAACATAGGAGAAGGGAGTTCCCAAAAGCAAAGAGCCTACAGGTGTCGTCAGCAGCACAGAATAAACATTAGCACTCGCACAAACAGAAGCATTTCTAGAGGCTATTTTCAACTAACAAAAAAAAAAAATGAGGGGGGAAGGGGGGGGAACGTGCAGAAACAGACTGCAATAGCAAACTACAGCACAGCAAGTAGTCGCAAAGCATTGCCCTCCCTCACCTGCAGAGATACCCAGTGTCTAGAAGTAAAGCTGTACCTCTGACACAATGATGTCCATCTGACGACGGAGCTTCCTTAGCGTGTTCATAAGCTGCTCCGGATCCTTGTGTATTCCTACCCAACAGCCGTTAACAAAGATCTTGGTAGCGCTGGAAGAGGGAACAAGAAGCAAACAAAACCCTGAAGAGCTGTGCAGGTGATAAATCCTAACGTCTGTTTAAGCAGTTTCAGTTGCACCTACTCTGCTATTGCTGCTGGAGATATTTCTTCCAGGTTTTCCATACTCCACTCCTCCAAGAATTCCAAAATCGGGGATGGCTGAGACCCCACAGAAATGTAAGCCATCAGGGCTAAGTTCTTCACAAGCCCTACCGCGTGGCCCTAGTAGAAACACAAAACTGTTTTGCATTTCCAAACCAAAAGACTCCCCCCATCTCCCAAACCAAGACTGGAGAACTTTAAGCGTCAAGTCCGCGAGGAACTGTGCCCAAAACATGCTATTTAATTTCCACCACTGAACACCAGAATTAGCTACAAAGCGACGCACCCGCGTCAGTACTTCAAACAACGTGCAGGCGATCCCTGCAAGCGCCACGGCCGTGAATCGACTGCCAGATAAAAGCAGTTCAGCGTGAGTACATGCTGACAGAAACACCGCGCTCCTTACCTCCGGAGTCTCAGCTGGGCAAACCATTCCCCACAGGGTGTTGTGCAGCTGCCTGGGCTTTGCTAGCTTACCGTCTCTACCGATCGGCGAATTCAGGCGTCGCAGGTGGGACAGCGTCGATGCAAAAGTCAGGCGGTTCAACACCTGGGTGGAAGGAGGAACGTGGTTAGGCAAAGCTTGCTACGCGTGGTGTTATGGCAGGCATCGCGATACGTAAGAACAAGGCACCGACAGCCCCTAGAAAGAATGCCATTGGAAAGAATGAAAACGGTACCTGAGATACTCCTGCTCTGGCCTGATGAGCTTTCTTCTGATCGCCCCAGTTTCCAGTTGCCAATGAGTATTTCAAGCCGTCAGAAATAATTCTTGTTTTAATTGCCAGTTCCAGGTTGAAATCTTTCCCTCTGTCAATAAACTTCTGTGCATATATTCTCACTTCCTTCAGCAAATTCTTAAACATTCTGTGGAAGATGCCAAGAAACAGGTCAACTCAGCCCACCCAACACTGTGTGGAAGCAAAGGTCACCCGCCTCCTTAACAGTAGCAATGATTTGTAAGGAGGGGAAAAGGGGAAAAACAAAAAAAAACACCAAACGCATCTGTCTGTGAACAGGCACACTGCGTGCTTCGCAACAAGCGGATGCAAAGCCATGGTCAGATACAGGCTGAGGAGCCCAAGACTGACCGACAGAACAGCCTGATCTGTTCACAAGGACAGAACTGGCCATGTCTCTTCCATGCATTACCCAAAAAGAACACAGCACATCTTTAACTTACCCTCTGAACAGGAAGGCTAGCAGTGGCCCAGCAAGATCCAGCCTCTTGTTGCCATAATGATCTCTGTCGTCAAGCTCCCTCCTTCCCAGCGCTGCCAGCAACAACCTGTGAACCATGTACCTAAACAAATAAGTTCGGATGTCACACCACCAGCACACACTGACCACCAAGAATGCGTACCTTCATCAGACACATCAGCGAACTGCTTCTGGTTAAAAACCAGCTCCTAGTCAGAGTGCTTCTTCAACCACGCACGTGAAATCTGAGTGCAGTGACCAACTGCAGAGATGCGCAGCACACTTGAGAACATCCTAGCGCATAACGTACCCGAGGAAATAGGCCTTCTTGGTCTCACAGAAGTCGCTGACACCGACATGCGGAAGCATTTCTTTCTGCAAGACCTCTTTAGCATACTTGATTCTCTTTTCCTTGGTAACGCCTGGCTTCGCGCCTCTTGACCCAATGAAGTTCAGGGCAACGTTCTGCTCCTGAATGACAAACGCTTCATCCAGAGAAGGTTTGACCTAACGAACAGATGACGGCAAAATCCTGAAGCCTGTGGTGCCAGGAAACTTTCAAGAGCAGCAGAAAACATAATGCAGCACACGGGAAGCATACAAAAAATAGTTCAGACTTCGGACAACAGCCCTCATTCGAGTCCCTTCTAGGCCTCAGTGGCAGCAGGACCTACCTCTCCGACAATTTATCAGCTCTTTACAATTTCCACTGCCCTTCGTTCACTCAGAATATTCATTAGAATGCTTTAGGCAGAAAGCTTTTCACACTTCTAATAGCCAACCCGCTAATAAG
Source organism: Alectura lathami (assembly GCA_013399715.1). Taxonomy (NCBI): domain Eukaryota; kingdom Metazoa; phylum Chordata; class Aves; order Galliformes; family Megapodiidae; genus Alectura; species Alectura lathami. The sequence continues at coordinate 51,403 of VXAV01006659.1, read as the reverse complement.
TTACAACTGAAAAACGAACAAAATACTTTGAATAAGGTGAGACGAACCTCGCCTGGATATCACCTAACGTTACGCTAGAAAATAACTGCTTTAACACATTACCATTTCCATCATTTCTGGATCTTCGAAATCATAAATGATGTGCTCCAGGATGTCCCTGTCAGACACAAAGCCCAGCGCACGGAAGACGATGATGATGGGCACTTCTTGTTTGATGTACGGCAAAGTTGCTACGATGCGCTGACCGATGGCGCTCTTCTTTGCACCCTAAAAAAAAAAAGGGGAAAGCACACGTCAGCCTACAAGGATCTTGCCTTTAAATAAAAATCTCTCTCTGAAGTTGGGCGGTGCTTTATAAATGTATTTATTCAAGCACTACAGGAGAACATGACTTCTCAGTAGGCTAAAGAGATATTCTGAAACTTCACTTCAGAAGCAATTTTTTTTTTTTAACAACTATTTCCATCCCCAGAAGTCTGCAAAAACTCAAACGTTTTTCCTCATTCAAAGGAATTTAAATCATGCCACTCATTCACCTGTATGTATCATTTTCTCCCCCCCCAGGGTCTTGCAGAGAGCAATCCTATCCATCCGCAGTTTTCCTTCTGTCAGCTTAAGCCCATCTCAGAAAAGCTGTGCAACTCTCCACCCTCAGGATGACTCACGCAGGTGCTCCCTCCTCCCCAGAAAGGATCAAGCATTGCAGGGGACAGAGGGACAACCACTGAGGAGTGCCCCAGCCACGAAGCAGCACTGACTTTGGCACTACTAGACGTTAAATACGAGACGAGATGTGGTCTGCAACACACATCTGGAACACTAGCGGGGTCCTCAGCAAAGACAAGCTCCCCGTTCCTGTTCTTGCTTGTCCTTTGTCAGAAAGCAAAAGGTTCGTTTGGATCTTCTAAACTCTCACTTACAGTAATTAATTCCAAGGTGGTTTTTAACCCCGCTCTACTCTGGCACAGAGAGAGTCATCCTTTCAGTCCGCAAAGTATTCGTCCCAGAGACAGGCATCATCTATCCCCTAACAGAACATGTTTCCATACAGCTTTACCGTCTCACAACTTAGTATCAGAAGAAACCAAAAAATCAGAAAAGTAAATGGCACGAAGAGACAGGACAGTAACGCAACTCGTAAAACTGCCCTCACTGTAAGCCTCAGGAAGGGGATTAGCGTTGCTCCGACGTACCTGCCCGCCTCTGGCTAGCATGCTGACCCATATGGTACTTGTCGGTCGGGAGGAATTTTCCAGGCAAGACCTACACTCTCCTGTGTAGGCATATTTTGAATCTTTCTTCGCAAACACATACACTGTGTTTGTAGCCATTTTCTCCTGAGCGATCAGAACCTGCGTTAGAAATGGGAACAGAATAAGTAACTCCCAACAGGGCGTGTGGAAGTGACAGCCTCATCCCTGCGGGCCCACTTCTCAAGGTCCCTGCAGGTGGCACCCCTTCCTCCTGGTTATCAACCACACCGCTCCGCTTGGTGCCACCTTCAGAGCACCTCACGGCACGAAGCCTATTTGCCAGACTCACCTGGCCAAGTCCCTGCATTTTAAAAGCACAGTACTGAGCAAAACATTCTCCTCGTTAAGGCAGAGCAACCAAAATAAAAGACTCGGAGAACACTTTTCTGTGACGTGCTCACCACGCCTGCTAGTTGTGCTGAGGCACTTCTGTTAGCTTTAGCCACAATACTGATAAAGGAAGCGCTTCGCTATCTGTTTCCAAGGCCAATGAACTCCCCCTGCAAATAAACTCTAATGCCAGCTCTGACAGAAAAAGCCAGAATTATTTTTTTTCCCCTCAACAATTTTTTTTTTCCCCACCGTGTTTGCCCAGGTGTCAGTTACAAAAAACTGGCAGTTTCATTGGCGAGGCACAAGCACGGAGAGGCTACGCTTTGCTAAAGCTGAATCCACAGCAACAGCGGGGAGAAAGGAGCAGGATAAGGCTGTTCGTATCACAGAACGCATCGGCACCGCTGTGAACAACCCAGAGGAGCCTGCAAGTGAGGAAGTGACAGAATTTCCAGTGCCTATGAAGCCAGCCCTGCACAGCACCACCCCTTACCTTTTCTGATCCGTTAATGATAAAATAGCCGCCCGGATCCAGCGGGCACTCGTTCAGCTCACAAAGGTCGCGGTCTGTCAAGCCGTTCAGCAAGCAGTACGTGGATCGTAGCATTATAGGGATTTTTCCTATAAAAGTTTTCTGATGCTGCGTCTGTAACTGGTCCTCCCCTTCTTTAATAACTGTTTTCGTTATATCCACGTACAAGGGGGCCGAATACCTACGGAAGAAAAACGCCCCGGTGTTATCCGTCAGCTGCTGCTCCAGCCTGGGCAGAAGGCTGGCGAGCGCTGCTATGCACGCCCTCACTAGTGACACTAAGCACTACGACCAAATCATCACCCGGATTTGACAACCAGAGGTTGCAATTTGGTAAGGACGATAACGATTGCGCTTTCAAAGCAGCTGAACCGAAAAAGGCTATCAGTCAACAACGCAGAGCCAGCCCTTCCCTGTGTTTTAACCACCATGGAGATCTTCCTTACGTAAGGTTTCTCAGCCTGGCCTCGTTGGGCATCATAGGTGACGGCGCTCCGTCTCTTTCCCAATGCGTAGGTTTGGAGAGATAGATTTGCTCAAACTTCAGGAGATACCGGGGCTGGAAGACAAGAAGACATTCATCTGGCGTGGGTGAACCACCCGCTGTGGTTACCCAAGAGCAGCCCTCGAGCTTAACACCTGACGTCGCTGGACGTCCTCAGCTCAGGGCGTGGAAACCACCCCCCTTCAGACGGCTGGGTGACCACAACACTCGGCAACTTCCAGTCATTTCTAAACACCTCACTAATAAAACAAAACATACAGAGGTAGCTGAAGGGTCAAAGCCACTGGTGAGGGAAGAATAAAGTACCCAAAACACGTCTGCGAAGCACCTAACAAGCTCAAACTCTGCCCAGTCAGGCAGTGCATCAACAGATGGCACATGCCGTGTACACATGTAATGTTTACGGTGCGCGTAGCTTCAGAGAAAGCTGCTAATTTTACGATGCAAAAGGCAAGTTTACTTCAGCGCATACAATGAGGCAGCTGACGCGTCAAAGAACCGCAAGCTTTTGCAAGGCTTTGCTCCCACACACACAGAGAGCGTATTAAATTCACTTGTTGTTCCACAGAAACCCTTTCACATGGCACAGTAAAACGCACTGAAAAGAAGGCGAGAAACGACAGGCATCCTTCAGCAACAGAGCAATCCTCAGGCTCTGCGTTTTGCTCTGAGAGCCAGTCCTCCCTCGGGATCCTACCGCAACGAGATTTGGAGCATCCAGTCTGCTTAAATGGAGAGCCCTGCATTCACAATACAGATGCGAGCAAGCAATTAAGCAACAGCTGCTTCACGCAAGCGTTTCACGTCTGTGAGCTCAGCCCTGGCGTACAAGCGTGCCAAGGACACCTGCCTCTTGGCCCGCTTGAGATGGGGGCTGAATAAAACCCTCCTACACAAGGAAAAAAAAAAAAAAACATTTTGCATTGTAAAAACCCACCCCCTCCACCTACCGGCTCTTCCACCTCTCCCGTGGCGTGCTGGGCTTCCGCCTGCAAATCGATTGGGGGGGCGTCTTCAACGATTCTCTGCACGGACATCTGGATGAACTCGTCGAAGGAATCCAGCTGCTGCCTGACCAGACCCTTTTCATCAAAGTAGGAGCTTAAAA
>VXAV01006659.1:25663-46441 GCA_013399715.1 Alectura lathami | reverse complement strand
CTGCGCTCAGGCCGGGCTCGCCGGGGGCCGGCTGGTGGACGTCCGGCTGGTGAGCGCCAAGACGGGCTTCGGCGTGGAGGGGCTGGTCAGCCGGCTGCAGCGCTCGTGGAGGTGCGCCGGGGACGTCTACCTGCTGGGGGCCACCAACTCGGGCAAGTCGACGCTCTTCAACACCCTGCTGCACTCCGACTACTGCAAGTCGCGGGCCCCCGACGTGGTCGGCAAGGCCACCGTCTCGCCCTGGCCAGGTGAGGGGCGCCGACCCCGCCGCCGTAGCGCCCGGGGAGGTGGACAGCAGCAAGCCGTCGTCCGATCCACCCAAATGTTGCCGCTGGTGCCTTTAATTCATAGAAACCGGCCCTCGGGCCACGAGGCTTTGGTGCTCGGGTGTCCAAGTGGGCACCCAGAAATCTGTTGGGAAGCTGCCGTGCAGAGTCAGCTTGGGTGACTTTGCAACCTGTGCGTGAGGTTCGTTGTGGGTCGCCGTGAGGCCCCTTTCAGCGAGAGAGCAGATCCCAAGCGGGTGATGGCACCTTTCAGCCACCCCGGGTGGGGGGCTAGAACCTCGGGAGCAGCTGCCGATGCCGAGTTCCTCTTCCAGCTTTGTGTTAAGTGGGTTTCACCCCAAAGCTGGAAAAGAACTTTTTTGTTCCTGTACCTCAGAGCTTAAATATATGACAGGTAGTCAGAGGTCTGGATGTGTTGTCTGTTTTTCCAGGAACAACGCTGGACTTGTTGAAATTCCCAATTATTAACCCTACATGTGACAGGATATTCCGAAGGCAGGAGAGGCTGAAAGAAGAGGCGTTAAAAACAGAAGATCAGCTAAGCAATGAAGAAAAAAAGCACCTTAATCACCTTAAAAAGCAAGGTTACTTAGTGGGTGAGTATTGTCTGAGCAAAGCTATTACCCCTGTGTCCTGGTGGAAAGGCTGCATTACACAGAGGACTGCTAACCCCTTAATTTGCTGTAGAATGCAGCTGGTTTTGGAAGGGGATCGTAGATGAGATTAGTATCACCTTTCTGTCGCTGCTGTGCATCTCTCACAAGCAAAGGAAACATCCAACTGCAGGGAGTGCAAGTTCATAAATTAATTTCCAGGAACCCCTTTGTTTTAATCCAGGAAGAGTTGGAAGAACATTCCAACGCCAGAAGGCTGCCTCTGTGATTGATTTTGACCCTGACAAGCTGTCGTACAGCGTAGATGAAGATCCCAGCCATACCCCTAAGAAGCGTGAGGAAAGAGAAGAGTTCACCTACAATGAAGTGAAGGATGCCCGCTGGTGTTTTGACACTCCAGGGATTGTGAAGGAAGACTGCGTACGTACCCTGTGGCTCTGAGTTTACTTTTTCAAAGTAAAAAAAGGCTGAGTAACTTTCCTGGTGAGGGTGAACTTGTAAGTCTTGTATGAGTTTGTTCCAGCCAGACCCAGGATTCTTGACCCCATGGTCCAGCCTGCAGCTCGTCTGTTTTGTTAAGGAGAGCTGTCACGTGCCTACCTCCTCCTGTTTTTACTTACCGCATGGACCGGAGTTGAACTGTGCTGTTAGCTCTTCACACTGCTCTGCTCTATCTTTTTTCTCTACCAATACGTTAATTCCATAGTCACTGTTGAAACGCCTGCAGTGTGTCATGGCTGTACAATTTATCGTGCAGGTTTTGAATCTCCTGACCGAGAAGGAAGTAAAGCTGGTTTTGCCAACACAAGCCATCGTGCCGCGGACCTTTATTCTCCAGCCAGGAATGGTTTTGTTTCTAGCAGCTTTAGGACGCGTAGACTACTTGCAGGTAAGGGCAACGAGCATTTTTGAGAGCAGCAGCTTCATCTGGTGTTATAGTGCCAAACAATAAAAGATTGTCATCCAGATATGGCCTAGCACTAATGATAGGTAATGCCCATTTGGGGCAGGAGGTGTGTATGTGTCTCTCCCTGTGGTGTTGGGGGCGCTTGAAGGCAGGATGGTGAAGCTGTGGGTCTGTGTAAACCAGGGCTGCTCTGCAGTGACAGAGGCGAGGACCAGCCCTTGGACAGGGAGGGGACACGATAAAGACAGGTTCTCAACGTACAGCAAAGAAATGGAGGAAGAGAGAGCAGCCTGAGGCTGGTCTGCTGTTATCATGAGTGACATCCACTTTGTTTTATTTCAGGGAGAAAAACCTGCCTGGTTTTCTGTTGTGGCTTCTAACCTGCTGCCAGTCCACATTGCTACCTTGAGCAGTGCAGATGCCCTCTACGAGAAGCAAGCTGGCCGGGAGTTCCTGAAGGTAAGACAAGGATGTGCGATCACGGGCTTTTGGCTGCAGATGGGCGTGCTGTCCCACCTGGCGAAACACTCAGGATGTGGGACGGCTGCCAGGGGAAGGAGTACAGTCCTTGTCCTTGTCCTGGCAGCTCCCTTCCTGCACACATTGAGAACAAGTGGTGTCACCCACATCAAGGCAGCTGGCTTGGGCCAGCAGCTGGGTCCTGCAGCGGACACTTCGTCTGTGCTCGCTTCTGAGCTGCGTGCTGGGCTGGGCTGCTTTGGATGTGATCCCGGTTCTGCTCTTTGCAAAGCTGAAGTGGCTCCTGTAGGGATATTCAGGCCAGCTCTAACTTAGATATCAAAGGTCTAATATCTTTGTTCCCACTTGCGCGCTCTGGTTTAAGGTAGGAGTATTGAAGCACCGCTTAGCTGCTAAATCTTTTCCTGTTCCGACATTAGGTTCCAATGGGCGGAGAAGAGCGAATGAAAGAGTTCCCCCCACTTGTCCCTCAGGACATTACACTGAAAGGAATCGGTACCACTGAGGCAGTTGCAGATATCAAGCTTTCCTCTGCAGGTAATTTAACATTTAACATTTCTCCATTCTGTTTGCTGTGCAGGGTCTGTGTCCTAGTGTTGAGTTAAAGGGTAAAAAAGCTGTACCTTCTCTTAAGAGGGGGACATCTCAGTAAGTCACCTCCAGTAGTGATTCCACACCTAGAAACATTAATGAACACTTCATACTCTGGCTGCCGCAGAGGTGCCGCAGCATCAGGAATGGCTGTGACACTGCCCAGGTGAGAGGGGAGGGGTTACAGATTGGAAAACTTTATTTAACTTTTTGGTAGTCCCCACCATCCCTCCAAGTGTAACAGGAAGGAGATGCAGAAAAGTGGAAAAGCTCTGGGTATTACCTTTGAGCTTGGTTTCTCAAAGAAATCTCACCTGGGTAGCACAAGTTCTTAGCCAATAAATACAGTGGCCGCTGAGTTTGTGTGAGAGCTCTTGTTCTGATACGAGTGACTCTTCCTACTGTCTGCTTTTCTTTTTTTTTTTTTTTCATGGCTCTGCAGGCTGGGTGGCAGTGACAGCTCATGAAGAAGAGGAACTGCAGCTCCGAGCCTACACTCCCAGGGGCACCACAGTGGTGGTGCGGGAGCCTCCCCTTTTACCGTACATCAGTAGCATCAGGGGCGGGCGGATCCCGGGTACTGCTGCCTACAGGACCAAGAAGCCTCCTTCCCTGGTGGAAAACCTGAAAACCGTGGGGAAGAAGATAGCACTCAACATCAGTTGAGCAAGAGGAGAGACAGAACAGCCCCTGGAGAACATTGTTGCTTGTTGGTATTTGTGAGAGCTTGGGCTCCTCTAAAAGGCAGAGAAGCGCAGTTTCAAGAGCAGGCCTGGGGGAGAGGTAGATCTCCTGATTCAGGGTGCCACAAGCCCTGCTCTAGCCGCTGAGCTGTTGCCACTTCAAGTGAGCTGAGCAGCTGGTACCTTGCTATATGAGGTGAGCTGCCTTCTCCCTGGGACCAGGCAGCGTCAGGGAGCAACTCCCTTCTCCTGTTCCCTCTTGAACTACAGGGTGGAAGCTCGGCTGCCTGCCCTGGGCTGGCTTTGCTGCTCATAGAGTAGGTCTTTACTTGCAGATGTGCTCTCGCAGGTCAGAATCCATCATCTGGTTCTCAGAGGCGTTAAGTTCTTTCCAAACGTGAGGGAGCTGCAGGGAGTGCTTCGCTGTGGGTGTGACACTCCCAGGCTGGCAGCAGTTCAACATTATTGACGAAAAATCAGGTCACCTCTGTCCCCCAACATCTAGGGGAGACTGAGGAGCATGGAGCCCTAACTCTGGACAGGGGAAAAATGAATTACAGGAAAGTAGGTGTGCTCAGGTGCTTGACAAAGAAACTTCAGCGACTCACTGCTTTGATTTGGTTTCTGTAGCTTGTGCGAAGGTGTCTGAAACTGAGTATGCGTAATAAACACCTTTCAGAGACTCCTTTGTCTCCTTTTGGTGTCACTGGCTAAGCACTCGTGTGTGTGCATGCGTCCTCTTAACTGCACAACCGCACGAGCAACATGGCCTACGTCAGAGGAAGATGCATTGTGCCGCATCCGACAGCCCAAGAGAGGCAGCTCCAAGCTGCCAGGAGCAACCCCGAGAGCAGCTGAAGTGTTTGAGTTGACATGCCTACAGACTGCAAGCAGACACAACTGTCAGGGGAACGCAGCCCCAGCAGTCTCATCCTGCTCCTCCGTTCCAGCTGCTGGGCGCAGACGTTCATTCTGCCCAGGAACTGGCCCCTCGATCCCAGTCTCCTCAGGCGCAGGCACCTGAGCACACACGATCACCTCCCTGGTCCTGCTGGCCACACTATTTCTGTGTTAGGGGAGAAAACAGCAGAAAATGCTTCTTCTGGTAGCATCTCCTCTGTTGTGGGGGTTCTACACAGAAGTTCTAGGAAAGCAGACATGGAAATAGACACAGCTCTATCAGCAAAACTGGAAGTCAGGAAAAGGGTCTGGCTGTGGCTTGTTCCCTCTAGCCAGACAAACGGAAAACGGGCATCTCCTGCAACATTCCTCTGTTGCTGTAAGTCAGGGAAAGACGCAATGTATAAGGCAAACACCACCAAATGCAGAAAGAGTAACTGGAAGACCTTCCTCTGTTACAGCATTGGTCCCCAGCCCAGGAGCTGGCCATGAAAAATTGCAGGCGAGATGTGTTTGGTGTGGCAGGTCCCTGGCTTTGGAAACAGCGTTTTTCACAAGGATCAGTGGGCGATGCTGGGACTGCATCCAGGAGAAAAGGCTTTCTGCCAGCACGGGGATGTGCAGGGGAGGACGTGACTCCCGTGCTGTGTCCTTTCGTGCTCACCGAGACATGCAAGTGGGGCAGCTGGGCTCGAGGTTGTGTGGGCGTTTGAGAGCTTTTGCAAAGCCAATGCTGTATCTACCGACTCCTCCTGCCACAAGAGCTGCAGCCAGCTAGCAACAGCCCCAGCCAGCAACACAAATGTGTGCTCCTGACAGATGTTAAACCTCAGCTTGTAGGAGGTTTTAATGTGGAAGCAATTAGCGCCCCGATGAAAGCGCAGAAAAGCCTTTTATGAGTTCTGAGGGCTGAACTACACGGGAGCTGAGGACTTGCTCTGAAGTGCTTCTCAAAGTTAGTGTCGACTCTACACCTGTGTCAGACTGCCTGAAAAGCAAGAAAATTTTTAACATCTGTGGACAACAGCTAGTTTAATCTTACCACGGGAGCCAAAAGCAAATGTGGCATGAGTCTGTGTGCAAAAATGAGGTCTAAAGACAGGACCGGGAAGGCTGAGCCTCCTGGGAAGGTCTGCTCTTCATGGCTCAGTGTGTGCTAGCCGGGTGCAATTATTTATTGCTACTCCAGAAAAGCAAGGAAATCTGAAAAGTGCATATTCAGCAGAACAGTTCGGTGTGCTGGAGTGCTGCAAAAAAAAAAGAAACAAACAGAAATCCAGCTTTTGGCTTAGGACAGGGTAGTTGAAATGCGGGGAAAATCCTACAGAAGAAAAGGTGTGAGCACAGAGCAGCTAGAGCTGGCTGCTGATGCCTTCAAGAGGCTGGGGCAGGGGGAGAGCATGCAGCATCTGGGGGCAGAGCTCAGGGTGTTCGTGCCCTTGAGCAGGCAGCTCCCCATCTTCCCTAGCTGGAACGGGGTGGGGGGGACTGTGGGGCACCAAACTGGGCTGAGCAAAGGAGCGTTGCACACCCCTGCCGCCCTGCAAGCAGGAGCATGCTGCTGCAGCTGGCAGCCCAGGTTTTGTTTGCTTTGGCAGACCTCCAGTTTGGCACCACCTTACCCCAAAAAAAGAGGCTTTTTTCCTCTGCCCAGAGGCTATTCACTTTTCAGCGCTGCTAATGGCTGGGGGCTCCTAACCTAGGAACAGGGCTGCTGTTTTTCACGGCAAGAGCAGAACAAGTCCCATGCCAAGGCCACTCTCTTAGAAATTTTTGCCCACTGCCAATGCTCGCAAAATAGCCTGTGATGCAGGAGAGGTGCGCTGGGCTGGGAGCCTAACAGACCAGAAGTTTCAAGCATCTGCTTCCTGCTGATTTTCATGTGATTCACAGCTATCAACTCCCCTCACCAGCAACTGTCTTCACAGATCTTGTAGCTGAACTGCTGAGGATTGCCCAACATCACTCGTGGCATGCGTGCCACGCTGCAGATGTGTGATACCTGGAGCACACAAGTATGTGCTATGCTGCAAGCACATGCTCCTGAAATCTCCTCTGAAGAAGTGCCCCTTGACAGTTTCACCTTCTGCTTTCCTGTTCAAGGCTGCAGGCACCTGTGCCAGCACTCACGCTGCACGCTCGTCTGGAGCTGGTCCCTGTTGCTTTCTAACCATTGCTGATGTCCCTGTCCCCCTACCCGGCCATCCCCATCAAGTGACCGGTCACCATCTTCCCACCAAACCTTTTTGCCCCAACTTTCCTTCAGCTGTGATGGAAACCCAACCAGCCTCAGAACTCCTCCCTCCCCTCACCTCCGGCACAGCCCCTGTTGCAGAGGACGGCAGATCGAGCGCGCTGCCCTGGACTGTGCTGAAGGACACCAGGAAGGGCTCGTACGGCCCCTTCCACCAAGGGACTGGGTCAGCTGCCTGCCTCGAGTCCAAAAGCGGCACAGCATTGACATGCTGCTGGCCTGGAGCCTCCAGCAAACAAGGACAATGCGGGGAACTCAGTTTACTAAGCCTGAAAACACAGTTTGTCCAAGAGAAGGGATTTGGCCTCCTAGGATTAGCTTTTCCTGTGTCCAGGCTGCGGTTGTATTGTTCATGAACAAGGTAAACCCACTGAACATGAGCTAACTCACCTTCGTGGCATCTTACCGTGTGGGCCGGAGCTCACACACTGCTTGCAGGGTACCCCGTAGCCATACACCTGTGCTTGGCTACTCAGTTCTGTAAAAATTGAAGACAACTTAGCATAAAGCAGCGCTTTGCACAGTAGCACGTCATCAACCTGTCCGGTTTTATCCTGGTTTCTGCCACAGTGCAAGAAGCTAGTCGAGGATAAGAATGACCTGACGGCAGGTTTAAGGGAAAATAGTTTCTCCCGTTGGCAACCCACTTGTGTTATTTCTACTATATTTCACCTAATTTTCTCCCTTTCTGGAGGTGAAGCAGCATGATCTGGTGGTACAAAGGGCAGGGCCTCCTCTGTTGATCCAGTTTGAAATAATTAACTCACACAGCACAGGCAAAGAGGCACAGAAGTACCCAGACCCTGCCACCTCTACGCCACACTCTGAGGGCATCTCACTGCAGCCCGTGGCTAGGTCTGGGTACGACTCCTGCGCCTTGTACTTACACCTGCTTTACCACAAGCTTCACACCCGTTATCTGCTAGACTTGAAGCCAAAATACACCCCTTACCCAAAGTGGTCGCATACCCTCCATCCTGCTCCCAGGCACAGCCTGCTCTTGCTGCTCGAGTACGACCTGAAACCCAAATTCCCACAGACAGCCCAAAACCACCCTCAGAGGACGGCGGAGGGATATGAGGACACAAAGAATCAGATAACATAAAAGCTCACTTCTTGCGGTTTGAGGAGCATCCTGAACTGTTCAAAGCTGCAGCAGCTGCACAGACAGCTTTCCCCACAATTTCATCAAATTTTCATTTACGTTCCCTTGGCAAAGAAGAAAAGTTGGGCATTAGTAGCAGACGAGCACAGCTGAGCCCTGGAGGCCAGGCCAGATCTCTGTGGCTTGGTGTCTTGAAAAGCTGCAACAATGCTAGCGCTGCTGCCGCCGTTAGTTACAAGCATTTTTTGTGGCTGTTAAGAAGTGGCAGATTGAAGCTACAGGTTCCATAATAAAGTTTATTTAATCGTAACTATGCTTAGGAAAATACACTTGTAAGGGTTAATATAACGCAATTTAGTTTAACTTTACACTACATTTTGAACAAAAGACTTATACATACCTTAAGTAAAAACAGGATGTATGATCTGGCTTGTTTTACATTTATTAAAAACGTAGAAAAGGCTGTCATGCACTACAGTAGAGAGAGCATGAAAAAAAAAAAAATTACCTTTGGTTTATTCAGAGAATACAAGTATTGCACTGTAAAAGCATCAAACATGGTGCAACCAAACATCATAAACATGTTTCCATGGCAGCTTACAAAAGTTTGTTAGCCAGCATAATTTTAGAGAGAGGAAATGTATGTACACATAGTTCCACTAGCTATCTGGATTCTGTTAATATGCATGCCGCGTATCTACACAACTGCCATCCAAGAAAACTCTTGAATTTGGTTAATACTTCTCAGCTACATTAAATCTGTTGAAATCAACGACGCTACCGTGTCTCAACTGGCCTGTCACATGTCAAACGTGCTTCTTCCAGCGCAGGGAGTTCCAGCCTAGATCACCACGATCCAGAAACAGCGACCGCAACACGACGGATTACAGGCGCCTGGCCACCCGCTTCTGGACCGCTTCTCACGGCAGCCGCTCCGGGCGCGTGGACGCACCCGGGTGGACGCCCCGAACGCCACAATGCTCAGCCAAGGACCGGCAGCGTGGGGCCGTCACCGTGAGAATCCTCCCAGCCACGTCCTCGAGGCTGAACGCTCGCACAGGTGTTACGCTAGTACTGGCGAAACTGACACAAAATCATCTTAAATGCAGTTGTTTGGAGGGAGATCTAACACTGCAGCACCACCACGTGCGGCGGGTTACCTGGTCTGCGCACCCCAAACCAAGTACTCAGAAATTGCTGATTCTGACATTGGAGGCACATACGATGCGGTGCGGCTTTGCTGCTTTAACGTAACATACTCCCAAATGCTGGGCTTCACCTAGCAGGGAATTCCAGTCCACCATCAGCATTTCAGGACGTTGCTGCTAAGGGTCTCAAACACTCTTCTTCTTAACATTTCAATAACCTATTTTCGGCTTCTAATTGTGTGCTAGGAAACATTGCTTAACAGGAGCACTGTTGTATCACAGAGTTCTTGTTAGACCAAGCATTAACACCCTGACCGCCTCCCAGAAATGTGCAGTGCAGTATGGCAGAAAACCACACCTACGTTTTTATCTCCTCGAGAGACATTTTAAGGCAGTCTGCACCACGTTTTCCTTTAACAAAAAAATTACCAGGCCAGTTCACACGTTCATCTGAACATAGCTGAAGCCCTTGAAGTCTCTGACAAGACAAGAAAGGCTCTTCGCAAGGATATAAAGGGAGCTGTAAAATCTCTACACAGTACTGGAATTCCCAGCATCTGCTCACATTGCTCACAACCGGTGGCAACATTTACACATAAATGGAACACTGTTATCATGAAAAAAAATAAAAATAAAAATCTAAGACTATTAGAACCGGTTGCTCAGGAAAACAATTCAACTAGGTTTAACATAAATATAGTTGCAACTCAGTTGACAGTGATTGTCATAGCCAAGGGAAGGGCTGAATGCTATCTAGGCAAACAAAAGCTCGCTATACACGATACGATTTACTTCTGCCACGAGGGATGCCCTCCCTCTCAAATCTTTGGCCTCCTATCACCGGTCCCTCCCAAAAGGAGACGCAACGTAGTACTGCTGTTCTCTATTCATTCAAGAGGGTTTGTCGGGAGGGGAAGGTGACACACGGACAGGCAGGGAAAAAGGGGCTTTATCCAGAGCTTACGTTCACAGATCAGGTTCACAGCACGGACGCTGTGAGCACGCCTCAAAACACTGAAGGAGCTCCTCGACTCCACTCTCCAGCGACACCTGCCTCCAAATTTGCTTCTCTGGAGTCAATGAGAAGCTGCCTCCAATTGCTGCACCTGAAAAGTGACCTAAAGACAGCGCTCTGCAGCACACAGACGGTTTTCCCCGCTCATCTGCATTCGGTTCGCGTTCCGCCACTGATTGGATACAAGCAGCAGGCATGTAATCTCCCTCATGCTTGGGAGTGCCAGAAGAGAAATATTTTAGAATTGAATTTAGAATTGGTATGGTGTTTCTTGCATATAGACCTGAGATCATAACCTGCTCGCTCACACGTTTCTCTCTCCGCACAGAAGTGGGATGGTTCTATTAAACGCAACTTGAATGAATAAGGAGAGGGAATTCCTACAGTTTTTACTGCCAGGTTTGTTGCTTACCAGTTGGTTTATCTTTATTCGTTCATTGGAGCCGTTGGATGATGGCCCACACTTAGATCAGTGTCGCTATAAGCTTGGCTGCGGTCCATTGTGGAAATTAAAATGGAAAAAAAAAAAATCTGGACTTGCAGGATTAGCAGACCATTTCTACTTTCCTGTCTGGTGATCCCAAATTATAAATTAGAATTTGTTACTCTGTAGATGTATTAAAAAAAAGACCAGAAGTGGCATTTCTACGAAAAAAAACCATAAAGGTAGTGTTTTGAATCTGCATTGGTATCCTTTTGCTGAAGAACTACACCGTTTTAAAGCTAGTCAAAAATATATAGCCAAACAGTTCGTAATTCCATGCACAACTAACAACACCCCATGAAAACAAGAAAAATCTGCAGCAAAGAGCATCACAGGAAACTGGCACATGGTAAGCAACGAATCTGAAGGGTTCGAAATAAAAAGCTTACACAAACAAAACCGAACATGCATATATAAAGTGTACACGTACTGCACAAGCGCTATTTCTAAAGGATTTGACTGCATAGGTAAAAACAATGTGCAACATTTCAAGCCTTTAAAGCACAACAACAACAAGCAGGAACCTAAAAATAACAAACTTGCTCCCCCACAACAGAGCCGATGGCACAAGATAATTAACAAGATATGAATGAAGACAGAGTTTCTCCAGTCAGAAGGTGGTTTGGGAGCAAAGCCCCAGATTTTGGCTCAGTGTTCACACTTAGGGGATCTGAAATGTACGTCCACAATTACAGCTATCGCCAAGAGTTATGTTCATCGCTAGCCAACTTTGATTTGTTTCACAAAGTGCTCTTTCACGTAATAGAAGCTGTCTTCCTGGCAGAAGAAACATGGAGCAGTTTTTACCACTCTGAACACCAAGACACACTAAGGCGGAGGAGAGGGGAAAGAGGAGCCGGCTGCTGGGACAAAAAGCAACTGCCAGCGGCTCTGTGAACATCCAGCTTGTGTATGGTAGCTACAGGCTTGTTGCTAAAGCTCAGTTTATAAAACAAACGCGTGAGCTAACAGACTATGAGCAGACAGACTTTACAGGACACAGCCTCATACACCCTACCTACCTTCTCTAACGAAGAGATCCAAGAGTTAACGAGGTCATTAACACAAAAAGTCATCAAAAATATTTTCAACTTAAAAAAAATCCCAATGCAGATACTAAAGAAAACCACACTTTAAAAAAAAAAAGAAAAAAATCTACAATATCTGTACATAAGCTGTATAAGATCTTACAAAAGATACACCTGCTCCCAAACCACAGCTGATTCCTACTCCTGCCCTTGTGTCGCCTTCTCCAGATAGTACACGTTGACCAGGTGGCGATTGAGGTGATGGCTGTATTCGCCTTCCTTGGCGAACGAGCGGTCGCAGAAGATGCACACATAGTTCTCCCTGACCGCCGCACTGCCGGCAGCTCCCTGCGAGGTCTTCGGGCTGCTTTCCTCCTGCACGGAGCGAGCGCCGTTCAGCCCCGAGTCGTCGCTGCCTTCCGATATGTTGTCGCTGATGTCGCTGCCCTCGTGGCTGTGGATGCCCTCGTCCTCGTCCATTTCCTGAGATTCGCTCCCCGCTGCGTTATCCGGAGGCGGCAAGGCCAGGGCCGCCTTCGGACTCTGCGCGCACCCTTCTGGGGGCACAGGTGCTGCCGCCACGGCGTCTGCTGGCGGCTCCGTCTCCGGGACGCGGGTCTCGGCCAGGTCTGTCGGGTCTGGGTCGCTCACAGTTTCTGCCAAGCAGGTTTCCTGAGGCTCCTTCTCAGGCTCCAGATCCGGTAGCGCATCCATGGGCACGTCCGGAGTTTGTTCAGAAGACGCTGCGTGGGGAGGTTCCTCAGTCTCTTCCCCCGTATCCACCGTTCCCTCCTCTGTTTCACAGAGGGCATCCGGGCTCCCCTCTGCTGCCGCAGGCATTTCTCCATCCTTTACCTCAGCTTCTGTCTTTGCATCCTGAGCTGACAGGCAAAGCTCTCCCGGCCCTTGTACGCAGCTTCCTTTGGCACTGACGCTCTCCCCGCTGCACGTACGACCGACATCATCATCTAACGGTGCTGGCCCAGCAGGATCTTGCTCCTTCTCCTGGTCGCTGCTCAGGCTGTCAGGCTTCACACATCCCTCTTTTTCTGTGAGATGACACTGGTCTGTCGCCTCCCCTTCTTCCATCTTCTCCTCGTCAAGTCTACTGCTTTTCTTACCGTGCTTACTTTTCAGAGCTTTCTTTTTTCTGTTTTTCTTAAGGCAGGAACTTTGCTTTTTAGGCTCCTCCTCTGGTGCACCATCACTTTTCTGAGCTTCCTGGCAGTCTCTGGGTTTAGTTTCAACTTTCTTTTTCTTTTTTGTCACCGCTGCAGTGTCACTTCCAGGCTCTTGCTTTGAGGAGGTTACTTCTGCCTCTGCCTTTCTTTTGATCTTCTTTGTTTTACATGGTTTCTCAGCATTTTTCTCAGTTTTAATATCAACCTCCTTGTTTTCTGAAGCCGATTTCCGACTCCTGGTTGTCACCTGGCCTGCAGAAACGCCGCTTGTCGCCTTCTTTTCCTTTGCTACGTTCTCTTTTTTCTCCACTTTCACAGTTTTCTCCACTTTCTTGGCGGCCGAATCCCCTTTTGTTTGCTCCTTCTCCGCTTTGTCGTGAGCGCTCTCTGAAAACTCAGCTTCGCTTTTTTTAGTCCGTAGCTTTACCTTGGACACGTCCATGGTGATGTCCGAACAATCAGGATGCCTGGATTTGATGTGATACTGCAGGTTGCATTTTTTCGACGCCGCGTAGTCGCAAACGGGGCAGAGGAACTGGCGCGGGTTGACGTGGAGCTCGACGTGCTTCTTGAAGTTGCTGCGGTCGGCTGTTTTGTAGTCACAGTGCGGGCAGGTCAGAGGCTTCGGCCCATTGTGAACCTGCCTGGCGTGGCGAGTCACCTCATGCTGGTTCGAGGCCACGTAGCTGCACTGGTCGCATTTGAACGGCTTCTCACCTGGGGAAGGAAGGGCGGAAGGGAACAATGGTGATTAGTGAGCACGGGGGCGGGAAGGAACTCGCTTCGCGCTAATACAGGCACAGAGATACAAAGCTCAGAAAGGGAAAAAAAAAAAAATGATCCATGCGCCTTTAAAATTAAATACAACCAACATAAGAAATCCACGGGTCACAAACACATTCACAAGACATCGAAAGCAATGTACAAAAAAAGAGGGAAGGGGCAAGGACTGAGAGGAAGGGGATCCACAGCCACACAAGCGGTAACAACGTCACGGGTTCTGGCTGCGCATACATACCGGCAGAGATCTC
The DNA here is from genome assembly GCA_013399715.1 of Alectura lathami. Classification (NCBI taxonomy): domain Eukaryota; kingdom Metazoa; phylum Chordata; class Aves; order Galliformes; family Megapodiidae; genus Alectura; species Alectura lathami. The sequence goes on along the minus strand of VXAV01006659.1, from coordinate 32,733 downwards.
TCTAGAGCAATATTAGCAAATGGAATCCATACCCAACTGCTCCATTGAATGCATTGTAGAAAAACGGAAACGTAACATTTGATGAATAGGAGTTCCACACAAGCGTTTCAGAAAAGTCCAGCTTTACACAGGTTTAGCATACTTCATGATCGTATTGAACAGGAAATAAGGGAAAACAAGCTAGCGAAAACACACAGCGAGCGAAAGATGTCGCTGTGACCATCTTTGCCTCAGTTCACTGGAGTTCTGATTCCCAGTGCCCTCTTCCACAAGCTTAACCCTGAGGTGCTTCTTCTGCCACGCCTGCACTACAGGGATCACCTCCACGCTGCACACCGTGAGGACAAGAACCTCTCTTACATGCACTGAACAAGCTGTGCCCGTCACACAGAGTGCTCAGAGACGGCTGCACCAGGGTAACTCGAAGGCTGTACGCAGAAAGCTTGTTCTGTCACCTGTCACATGTGGAAGTGAGCTACCAAGATGGCTAAGACGACAGCTGCGGTTGCGCAGTAGGCCCTAAACCACTGCAGTTCGCTGCCTGACATCAGAAAACAGCTGAAACCAGCGCTGGTTTGCCTCAAAAGGCCAGGCTGTGAGCTGCAGGGACATGGAAGTGGCCCAGAAGTTGCCACAGCTGCCTGGACAACAGGGTAAGAAAGGCAAAGTAAGTCACGACAGCTGTTAATAAAACACCCCAGACAGCAAAAGCCCCACATGCAAACCCACTCCTGTCAGCACACTTCGTGCCCCCCTCCCCAGACCTTCATGTCAATGACCAAGGGCAGATCCCGCTCCTCGTCTCCTTCGGATTTTGCACCTCTTTGTGCAGAGTAGAGGAGACAAGGATGCTCAGAAAACAGTTTCCAGGATCAGTGTTGACCAAACCACTTGCAAATTCACAGTGAGCACAGACGTTCAGTCAAAAATGCTTTTTGTTTCTGAAAGCGGAATGCTTCAATCAAAAAATTCTCAAACTAAGATACTGGCATGTCATTTCAAAGCTGGCTGGTTTTAATGGCTCCAAGCCCCCATCCCACAACAATTAAAACTGCTTTCTCGTCTCAGCTACTGAAATTGAACGACAACGTTCAGCAGGCTTTCATTACTGTTTGCTAGGATTGTGACTTCACCTAGGTCTGGTCAATTCAGATATTAGCAAAGCAAGAGCACAGGCTCCACCTCAGCTCCCCTACGAGGGTCACAAAGCTCAAGGGTGCTTGTGTCTAGCATGACTATGAAGCAATAGCTCACAAAAAATGCTATTATTTCATTCAAAAAAATGTATTCACAAGAGAAAGAGAGCAGGAGATAGTTTTTAACACCACAGCTTTACGACCAACTGTGGGAAATAAAGGCTAGCTGAGTCATGTGTAAACACCCTCCGATTTGCTCGTTCCTCCTGTGTCTCCTTGCCAGATCAGGCACTATTTCGTATCTTTCTGTAGGACTAAGCAAAAGCTAAGGATTTCCTCTGAGCTCCTAGATGAGACGAGATCACAGACTTCACTGGGGAGGTGCTCAGGGGTCCAAACCTTTCTCAATTTGGTTTACCTGAATTGAGCTATGGCAGCACAGAGAAGACAAGAATCTGCGCCTACTTCATCACGATGTTCTACTTCCAACCAAACTACTAGGGCAACCCTATGAACCTCAGAACACATCCTGGATTGTGAAGGGAAAGAAAAAAGACATCGTCCCCTGTTGTCACTTCTACTAATCACACAGCATTTCTTTAGCAGGTAAGGACACCCCTAGCTGTTGGAAACAAAGGTACCTAAAGGTCAGGCCGCGCTGGATGAGACAATCTTCTCATCCCACACACAACCACCCCTTTTTCGGGGTCACGCTGCTGCTGCTTACCAACCTGAGTGGGTGCGCATGTGCCTGGTCAGATGGGTCTTCTGAGAGCTGGAGTAGGGACACATCGCACATTGGTAGGGTCGCTCTCCTGCGAGAACAAAACAAAACACCAGCAAATCAGTTCCTGAAACGCAGCTGACTCTCGTCCTGGGTTCCCGAGCCACACCCGCCAGGCTGTCACAGAACCCCAAGATGTATGTGAGGGCATGTCATCTCTCAGAATAGGGCCACGGTGAGAAGCACGTGCTGCAGCTGAACCAGCAACGTCATGCCTGATGAACGAGGACAGGACAGGGACGGAATACGAGAGGCACATCCCCATGTCCACCTGGGGCCAGACAGTTCTCAGGCAAAAGGAAATCCTAAGAGCTGAGTCCACTCCGACAAAGACTTGTTGGCGGAGTGAAATCAGCCTGGAAGGTGGAAAAGCACCGCGCCGCGCTCAGGGAAACCGCGCTGCCAGCAGCAGTTCCAGTGTAGCAGCATGGTGAAGACTCCACCTGCAGAGCTACTGCTCCTGGAGAGCTCATGGAAACTGACCTGCCACAGGCTCGGTCTGCACAAGTAGCCTGTCTAACTACTAGTATCCTTGTAAGTCCTCTTCAAGTGAAGACAAGCCCAAAATAAAGGCTGTCATTTTTGGAATTGTCATGTCAGGCAGGTCCAGATAAGTCTCAGGGCTTTCTGTTTGCTCGCTTGTTTTTTGCCTCAAACTCTGGCACATCCCAGAGATCTAGGCTGCCTCGTCTCCACTGCAAGCTGCAAAAACACTTCCTAGCTTGGGGTGGGGATGGCAGTCAAGTTGGGAAGGGAAAAGTAAATTCTCACTTGTCATATTTATTCAAGACAAGGTCAGAACTACACGGCAGCATTTTGCTCCACCGGGCAAAGCATACAAGCACAGCAGTCCCCCGATCACTGAGACACGGCAGTCAGCAAAAATCCTGCGTACAGCCTGTGTGCAGCTCACTCTCAGAGGCACAGTTCTATCCGCAGCAGCAAAGCCCTTCATCTGCCCGCGGCCTTTGTCACATCAGCAGCAGGAGCGATCTTTGTAATGCAAAGACAAATCCCCCGTTTCTTCCTCCCATCAAATCATTTAGATGAGCACTCTTGATTAAGTCAGCTGAAATCGAAATTCACCCTAATGACCACAACCTCCCCCGTCCTTTTTCAGTTAAAACAAAATTAAGCCATGTTCAAGGGAGGGGCAGGGCTTTTGTCATCAGTACATAGTTGTGTTTTTCAAGGACTCCCTACAACCCAAAAATACACAGCCAAAGGTCCTGGAATATTCAGTCATGAAGTCTTCCTGGTCCCTCACATTTCACATCTTTAAGTCACCTACAGCTTTACGAATGTGGGATTTAGGAACGTGATAGAGAGCACATCAGCAAAATATACTAGACTAAAAATCTGATGAATACAATATATATGATTGCCACTTGAAAATTAAACACAAGACTACATTGTCAGGGGTGTTTTATAAGGTGCTGTTGCCAAAGGACTTGCCTAGTCACTTTACAAGCTCATTATGTGGAAACAAGCCACAAAAAAAAAAAGCCTCTCCACAAGGCACTCAAAGAATAAGCCCCAACCCAGCAAAAGCTGAAGCAGACACTTCGCTCTGCGCAAACCAACAGGCGGACTGACGTCAGCAAACAAGTTTAAGATCACCTCCTAATCACAGGTTTTCTTCCCATGCTACCGAAAGCTCTGTCTGCTTGAAACAACACTGCTTCCACCAAACTTCCAACGCAGACTTCCTGTGAGAGCTGAAATCAAAAAGGGCAGTCCAAAGCTAGGCACTGAACACGGGGACTTTCCCAGTGCCTTATTTATATAGCCCCGTACATGACTTCCAGTTAAATCTTGTAGAAATTGTTTTTTCAGTAAAGTAAAATAGGGGAAAAAAAAAAAAAAAAAAAAAAAAAAGGTACTACTGCATTCTGTCTTGCACTTCAAGGAACTGCAGCACAGATAACTGAGGATGTAAATCACAGAACCACAACCTGGCTTGGGTTGGAAGGGACCTTACAGCCCCCCAGCCCAACCCCTGCCAGGGGCTAGCTGCCACCCACTGGATCAGGCTGCCTAGGGCCCACCCAGCCTGGCCTTGAGCACCCCCAGGGACGGGGCACCCACAGCTGCTCTGGGCAGCCTGGGCCAGGGCCTCACCACCCTCTGAGTAAAATTCAAGTCCAAACCTGGCCTAACAGAACTGCAGAGGACAAAGGAGCCCAGGTGGATCTGTTCCTGACAGGAGGCTTTTCCACCCCATCAGCAGAGGAAGGCACGGCCCTGAACACCCCCAGACACCCTGTCCCAGGCTCTTCCAGACACAGCTTTCCCAGCTGTGCACCGTGCCAGCTCACAGCCTCCTTCCCTGCTCCCTGCTCTGGGAGTCCTCAGTAAATCAATTCGGTTCACTAACCGGCAGAAAACAAACCTGGGGAACAAGAAAAAGGAGTGTTTCACTGCCATTCCAGTGAGCTGCATCTCCCACGACAGAGGGGAAAAAAAAAAAAAAAAAAAAGTTTTCCTGCACTNAACATAAAGGAAAAAACAACTCCAACTTCCTTTTTAGCAACCCGGATTCACAAACTTGCTTCTTCCCAACGCATATTTTTGTGACGTTTTCTCCTTTAAAACTACAGCCCAAAGACACTAGCATTACTCAGACGGCTTTCATTCAGTTCAGTACCGCTGGCACGTCGGCAGCCTGCGAGGCAGTCGGTTGCGCAGCAGTGCCAGCAGAACCCTTGAGCCTGGTGGGTAAACCTACTTGCCAGAAGCTTATTCATGCTGCTAACGCTCCTCAGCTTTAACGCTCCGCCGCAAAACCTGCAGTACTGGAAGCAAGGCTTCCAGCTCCCAAACGAACCCACTCAGCTGCAAGATTTGTGATCCAGTGGGAGCTGGCTGAAGGATGCGCACTTGCTAGCTGTTAGCTGAGGAGACCTTGCAAGGGAAGCAACAACGAGAGTGAACGAAGAAACACGTCAACCCAGGGAAGCAACTGCCCCAACCCTGTTTCCCTCAGGGATTTTCCCGTCTTGCCGCTCTCAGAGCTTGCAGAGGGCTCCTCAGCTCTGCAGTTGCTGCCCCCATTCTCCTCTGCAGGAGTGCTGCTTCCTCAAACGTGTTCAGGGTTAGTTCCTGCTGCAAACCTCAACGACAGCTTTCCGAGGTCAGGGTGGGAACCTGGCATCACACAAGCACAGGCGGGGATGAGACAGGCACCGCAGCACGGGCCCACTCTTGGCCGTGAACTCCTGGGACGATTTATTTCGTGTTCTCCTGTTATTTTGTCATTTTTGTCTGGCATCTTTCCTGCTGCCTCCCGCAACACACACGACGAGAACAGGAGGACGACACGCACCATCCTCCTAGCACCCCTCGTGAGACGCTGCGCGACCCAAGGCCCTGTCAGCACTCGAGCCCACTTGGCATACATCAGAGCAGAAAGGGGCCTCATGCTTCTCCCTGAGACTGCGAGCTCACGGTAGGAAGCAGGAAATCAAGCCAAAGTCCCCCCTGAGGGCTTCCTATGGGCCAACAGGTGGAGTTTCGGCTACCGCGGTGATGCAGATCTCAGGAAAAAAGGCCCGTGTGCACTGAGGGGAATTTACTCACTGGGAACACTACTCAGCCTCTGCTATGAGCTGGTAGACGGGAGAGAGCTCACGTGAGCATGCGCGTATCAGATCTTTCTTGCCTGTAATTACAACTTAGTCGAGTTTCAGCTCGGTCCCAAGCTACAATTTTCAAAACCACCTCTGTGACTGAGGCGCCTTTTGTCAACCTGCTTGCTTTGTTTTAGCCAAACATCAGGATTTCGTGCTGCACATCCTGACAGTCACCACATTCACACCTTGTCACACCCTCACCCAAAAAAAAAAAAAAAAAAAGCGGACTTTAATCACTAAACAAGGTGCTCTTCACCTCCTCTTGGGCCCCTGACACCAGGGATTTTCTCAGTCCTCTTAACTGCAGACCGGAGCTCAGCCCAAACCCACGGAACAACCTGGCAGCACCCAACAGGAGAGCACAGAGCGTATCAGCGTGGAACAAACTCTGCAAACAGAAGAATCTTGGTTTGCTTCATTCATTCGGTTTCCCAGGACTGTTACCACGCTTAAATCAAAAGAGATTCAAGACTTACCCGTGTGAGTTCTAATATGCTGAATGTAGTTGTTTTTCCTGTCTGAAAAATAGGAGCACTGGGAGCAGGTATACACTTTCCTGGGAAAATGGTTTCTGAGGTGTTTCTTCCAGTGATATTCACTGACAGTAGTATAAGTGCATATGGTACACTTGTACACTCTCTCGTTCTCGCCCGCCTTGTTGTGGTGTTTCAGGTGAGCCAGATAGTGATCGTATCTGTTAGTGTTATAGCCGCAGCGATCGCAGCGGATGGGGCCCTTAGAGAAATCCATCTCTTCCGCGCTGCAGGAGTCAGCCTCCTTCACCTGGGCTTGCTTTTCTGCGTTTTCTTCCACAAAAAATTTCTTCGCGCTGTGAACCCTGATATGATGCACAAATTCCTCTTCGGACTCTGCCTCGTACTGGCAAGGCTTACAGCGAAACGGCTTGCTCTTTAAGCTCTTACACTTGTCCTCCGTGCTTTCTGGGGTACCCGGTGCTTCCAGCGGGACGTCTTTGTCCACGTTAGGAGTCTCAGGAGGGGGGCAAGCGGCCGGGCCTTGGGTTTCCACGCTAGGCGCTTCGACAGAGCTCAGTTCCACGTTTTCGGGGGCCTCACGGTCGCTCTCGGCAGCCTGGGCATCCTCCGCACCCTCTCCATCGCTGTCGGAGAAGTTGCTGTCCCCCACCGTGGTCAGCTCCGCCATCTGCCTCTCCTCTCCCACCAGGTAATCGCAGCAGTTGCCATTCACTTCTCCCGTCAGGGCCACATTGGCCAACATGATAAGCTGAGGCGCTGCCAGCTCGGCTTTCGAAAGGTCGTGCAAGTCATACATGTCGTTAGACAACGCCATGCCGATGTTAGCACCGCCGGGAAAGAGGCCGTTCCCACCGGACTGCCCCAGCACTTGAGTTGCCATAGCAGCAAGTCTGCGGAGACAGAGAGAAAGAACACCTGTAAGCGCCCGGGCTGCGGGGAGGCCTCCGCCGCTTGGCGCCGGCCACGCTAACACCGGCGGCGGGGCGAAGCCGGCCAAAGCCGGGCCCCGGACGCGAGGCAC
>VXAV01006659.1:10913-24545 GCA_013399715.1 Alectura lathami | reverse complement strand
TGGCTCCGGGTTACGGAGCGTCGAGCCGAGGGATTCTCTGCCCTAGGTTTTGGAAGTTGGTGTCCCGTCCCCCCCGCCCCAGACCCCTCTTCGCTAGCACTTAGAGAAATGCCAACCGCGCCTGCCAATCTTCTCACACGGCCCCGTGTTCTGCTCCTGTGTCTCTCGTTCCTCAGGGCTAGCTCGCCTGACCAGCCCCTACCGCTGCCTGCCTGTCGTTTTCTTCGCCCAGAAGAGGAAGTCAGGGGTGCAGTCGATGCTGTGGATGTCTTTGAAGGAAGTGGCTCTAAAACCTTAACCTCGGGTCCCGTGCAAAGGCACCCTCCCACTGTCTTTCCCCTGCCTCCTTGCTCTCGGAAGAGTTTTCTCCTGCTTTCGGGTGAGATGTCTGATGAGAGGCGCAGGCTCCGGCTCTGATCTCCTCTTTCAGCACAGAAATTCAGCCCAGACTTCATAACGCGTAGCTGCTGTCTGTCCCTCTTCCCGGAGAACTTGCCTTATTGGCGTGTAGTCCTTTGGTCAACGCTCTCCTTATCCCAGCCCAGCACAAAAGATCCGTTCCCCAGTGAAAAGCTCCTTTGAGCTCTAACTCGAGTATTGCCCCTAAGCCAAGCCTGAGCCGTTCACAAGCCCCCTTAACTCTAGTGGCTGCCCCACCAGATTTATAGGTTAAAACTCAAGTTACACAACTCATTAGCTGCTCCGGCAGTCAAGTGCTGTTGGTTCGCCGGAGCTTTCCAAAAATCCCACATGTGCACCCCAAGAAATCTTAGCGGCGCACGGAAGTGGCTGTAGCAACTATTTTGTGGTTGGGATGCTTTCAGGCGGCTTGAATGTAGATAATTCTGCAGTTAATATGTACCCTGAAAGAAATGAGCCACATCAAAGATCGTAATGCCTGCAGAGAAACGCAAGAGTAAATAAAAACTTCTGCGAAAACAAGAAACTTCTAGCTGTAAGATGGATTACATCCCGTTCTGGATGAGCTGGGGAGCGGGGAGTTAGAACTGGGCTTGTAATGGAAAACATGCTTCAATATTAGCATCCGTCTGTTATAAAAATAAAGGCACTGCTTTTATAACTGTTAAAGAATTTTAGGTTATTTGAGGCTCCTGAGAGAACTTTGGTTCTTTCCTTTGTGGATAATGTCACAACTGGTTTTGACACGGGGTGCCCTTTTAGGTTCATTCCGTGGAAGGGGGTTTTTGCACTGTCTGGGTTTCCTCCTGTTTTCAGTGACCAGATCCCTTAGGCTTCTCTGAAAACCTCGCTGTTAAAGTTGTCTTAATAGCGTTTTAATGTTCACATAGGCAGAGATCTCCTTATCTTTTTAGAAACCTGTCTGACCAGATTTCTCAACTTTTGTGCTCCACAAGTACACCAGTTTGCTGCAGCCATCTATGTTAATGTCGTCAAAGTGTGTTGCTGTGGTGTTCTAAAATAACTTAAATGTTAATTGCTTCACCACCATAAAGCAGACCTTACTAACACTGTCCTAAAACCACAATGCAGCTTCTAACAACCCACTCAGAGCATCCCAAGATACGCACACTCTGCAGTGAGGTGTTCTGATGGGACCATTCCGTTCCTTCTTGTTTTGCCTCAACGGCTACTTACAGCGCATCTTGTGTGTGAAGGTCCTTGCCGGCAGAAATTTCAAGCCCTGTGCAGCATCACCTACATTTCAGAAATTCTGGGTTGGATTGCTTTGAGAAGGCTTTTTCCACTACTTTTAGGATATGCTCTGTCACGATGAAAGTATTCTAATTTTTGTTTTCAGATAGTAAACTTAGAACAAAATTCAGTGACCGTCCTATGCAAAATGTCCTTTGACTTTCTGGCATCTGAATTAAATGCTTGTTAAAGAAATAAGTACGTCAGAGAGGTGGCGACGTGGCAGCTCCAGAGCATTTCCAAACCAGCCTGAACCAGCTGCGCAGCCCACGGTGAAGCCATGCCCTCCGACTCGCAGCCACCACCGCAGAATCTCGCTCCAGCACAAAAATTCCAGCGTCCGTGTGATCAAGAAAAGAACACGTTTAAAACGCCTTCTCCAAAAGCTCCTCTTCTGTCAGCACTTTCCGCCTATCTCACCTTGGAGGGCTGGTGGAAATGCCACTTCAGCTCCGACGACCTGCTGGAGTCAGGTTCTGTGTACGGATCGTTAGCCAGACTTGGCTGCTCTTCGTTAGCTCTTTCAGAAAAGCACACAGGACAGGTTGTGGTTTGTTGTGGCTTTGCCGCCGCCTTCTTGGAGGCAGCGGATGCTGCCGATTTCTGCCAACTTCGGCAAGGCCATAATTTCACACCGTACGACAGGTCACGCTCAGGCGAGGCAAAGACTCTTCAGAGAAGTGCTTGCTGAAAGTCACTCCGGCACGTGTAAACCCGTTTCTGATCGCCTTTCTAGCACGGAAGGAGAAGAGGTGGTGCTGGTGTAACTGGATCCTCTCCACAGCAGCTGAATTCGAAGCAGGACGTCTTTTGTCTCGGGTGGTGGCAGAGCAGGGAACAGGGCTTCTGGTATTTGACATCAGCTCCCTGGATGAGCAGTTGTTTCTTAAGCAAAAGCCCTCTTTGTTGTTTGCCCTGCCACTGGCTAATTGACAGCGACAGGGATTATGTAGGGAGGAGAGAGCGTGTAGGGGGGACATCAAAGCCCATCATTGAGTAAGAGGAACAATAACGGAGGAAGGCTCTATTCAAAAAAAAATGTGTTTTTGTAGTGGGGCTTAGCCATTCCGACCGTGGGGCCAGTGTCCCATTTTTTCCTTCATTCCCAGCTCACGCTGCACATCTGCTCTCAGGAACTCTCCTGCTGGGAAGAGCCTGGTTTATTCACACCAGGTTCAGCAGTTCCAGCTAATTTTCCTTACCACCTCTGTTCTTAACCTGCAGTCCTCTTCTCACAGGCCCTCCTGTGCCTGCTGGCTTGGAACAGACACGTTTAGCACGTTTCCCCCATCTTTAGCTATGTGCTCTCTTCCTCCATCTCCTGTTTCCCTGATTCTCAGTCGTACGTTCCTCAGGTCCTCTCCACCTGCTGCAGCGCAAGCTCCGGAAAATATTGAACCCTGACTTTGACCCCTAGAAAGCTATTCCAGGGACGAAAGGCGTCAGAGACTGGGCAGAATTGAGGGGAGGGTACCCTAAACTGTAATTGTTTCATAAACAGAAACCGCGTTTTAACAGCATGAACTAGTTCTTAGGAATCAGCCAAGTGTATGAGCAATTACACTCTCTTGCGCCCTTCCCTGCAGTTTTACAGGCTTTTCTGAAAGAAGAACTCTTAACAATGCTGTGGCCTCCAGCACTAGTAAAGCCACACAGGGCAGAAGACCAATTTACTGGCTGGAAAAAGCCCGTGGAGGTGATTTTTGCCTTTCTGTGCCCAGGGTAAGCTGTGGGGTTGCAGCACAATTTCAAGACAGTCGCAGATGGATGAGTACAATACCCACTAGTGCCCGGATTCAAGGAAAGCTTAATATAAATTTTATATATAGAATAAGGAATAGTGCTGTGTGGGGGAAAAAAAAAAAAAAAAAAAAGGCTTTCCGCTGTCAGTCAAGTCCCATTGTTTTGACTGGGAAGCCAGGAAAACAAAACAAAACAAAACAAAACAAAACAAAAACAAAAAAAAAAAACCACAAACTGATAGCCCTCAGTAAAAGCTGTAAACTTACTGATTGACCTAAATGAGCGGCTAAGTTACAAAACTCAGTTATGAATGCGTTCCTTTGCATTCTTTGCCCTTGAATACCTATTCAGCTCATCTCTGCCTAACAAAACTCTGCCCACGAGGTAAGAAAAGAAACAGGAAAAACCTCTTCACATCCTTTGTCCGTGTGCCCCTCGAGCTGGCGTTTGTTCCCAGTGGACTTGAGCAGTTAAGGCGAGTTGTTGTGGAAAACAAGCTGGTGTCGCAAGGAAAAAGCAATGGACGATGTTCTCCCTGCAGATCTCTCCTGGCCTCTAAACGAAGGTTCTTGTAGCCACAGCAGCCCACAACTGCAGCAGAGCACAAGAACACCCTCCACCATGCCGCTTGTCTTCACCAGCGCACCCAGCATCGCTTTCCAAAGCTCTCTAAGGCTGGCTGTTCCTTGTCCTCACCTCACTTGTCATTCCAGGGAATGAAGCATTCCTGTTGCTCAGCTGTGTGTCTGGGCCTTCATTCACTGTCACGCTGCCCAAATTTTAGCAAACATCATCCGCTCTCACCCACGTTCTCTTCTCTGGGAAGTCTGCCAAGCTGAGGCTAAGTGCTAGCACTCCGTGAGGTCGGTCAGGTGCTTGGGCAAACAAAGAAGCAAGGCAAACAGATGCCCCAGGAGCATGTCTCGGGCTGGGAATGTCTACCAGTTCCTGTCTGGGATTCCTCACTCTCCTGCTCTTTTCAGGCTGAATGCTTGTGGAGGTGGTTTGCGCTGTATTTCTCTCACCTGGTGCAGAAGGGGAAGATTATGTTTCTCAGCTACAGAGATATTTTGCAATAAATTTGTCGGTATCTGTCCAAATCCTAATTTCGCTGTAGCAGCTGCATCAGCTTAACTAAAGGGCACACGTTACTATCTTGGGCAAAACTGTTTTCGAGATTCGCATGCGGTCTTCCTCTCACGATTTGTTTGCGCTGTTCCAGCGCTGCTCAGTTGGTGACAGCCAAATCCCCAGCTCCTCGTTAAAAAGGAAAGAAATCCCCCAGCAGTTAAGGAGGACAGCATGTAAAACTAACCAACCAAGTGTGCCAAGAGAGGATCAAACCCACGGGGCCCGGCTGGCTTTGCAATAATCATCGAGGATGTTCCCTTAGGTAGGCAAATCCCACATCCCACTGCTGACAGTAGGTGTCAGCAGCAGGATGTTTTCCACTTGAGAGCAAAAGGCAGAAGGAACTTTCCAAAAGCTGCTTCAACCTACTTTGAGCAGGTTTTGGCCTCAATTTCCAAAACAGGTCGGTTTGTCAGCCTGTGCTTCCGACCACATGAGTTTCTCTACTGATCCAACTTCACTTGTTATTGATAATTGGTATGAGTTCTTTGTAAGTTGTTTATCAAACTACAAAGAGCCCTAACCAGATCTGACTGGATTGAACCAATCCAGCCAAACCCCTTACAGTTCTGCGTCTCCCATTCTCGGTGAAGCAGTGCAGAAAGCACTGGTGGTGTCATTTAAATCCACAGCAATAAAGTACTCCTCCTCTTGAGAAACAAAACAAAACAAACAGAAACAACAAAAAGAATGCAGATAAAGTGTTCCCATTGTGAAGATCAGCTTTGCAGATCTATTCTACTTCAACACATTTCACCTACGCTCATTACACTTTTTTTTCTTCTCAGCCATCACTGCTTGCTGGCCATTAGAGCAGATGTGATGAACTTACATTGCTGAAGGTTAAACCAAGAATGACAACAGCGGACAGGTTACTCCCGTTACTCAGTAGCAGAAAAACAAGAGGTGGTTTCCATTGCTGGTATCCCCACTGCCTCAGTAAACACATCCTCACGTGCTGATGGAAGGGCACGGGGACCACGGTCAGCAGATGCTGTGAACAACCAAATAGGGATCGAGCAAAGACTGCAGAAGCGTGTCAGCACCGGGGAAGTCAAGGCAAATCCAGCAAACAAATAAAATTCAGATTGCAGAGAATCTCATCTTAACGGAGATTCTGACCAGTATAGCCTTCACCAGAGGTGGCACTGGATGAGTTGAGGACTGTGGCTCATACGGCCCTCAGATAAAAAGGCAATCGTCACTGATAAACCCCCTTAGGGACGCAGGACGGGCCTTTCAAGCCCAACAAGAACCCTGTGCTATTAGAGCTACGCAGTATTTCCTGCTGTTGTGAGAGAAAGAAGGGCTCCATCAGCAATCCCGGATTTGGCCCGTGCAGGTGTAAACTCGCAATGCTCTGTCATGCTTTTTTGCTGCCTTTTCCCTTCCCGTCCTTCTCTGTTCATTTCAAAACACATCCCGGCAGGAAAGAAGCACAGATGCGTGGCCAGGACCCCTTTCTTAGGCTTGGCAGTTGCATTGGGGCATTTTCAGGAGCAGCTGACCTCTCTAAACATACATCTGCCTGCAGGATTTGTAGCAGTATGCCTGTGGAGTGGCTGGGCTGGCCTTGCTGTACAACTCTCAGCTTCCTCAGGCAGGAGGGAAAGGATTTTTTCAGGTCTTCTACAGGCTGCCAGTGCACCAGCCCTTAATTTGCCCCAGTAGCCAGCTGCCAACACTGTATTCCCGACAAAGACACTTCTCTGCAGCAGGACGGAGAGAAGTTTCCACAGCCATAAAGCCCACAAAGGTCAATTCACAGCCTATTTGCGGTATTGATTTTCTCTCCACCTACTGCAGCCATTCCCGGCTCTGTGTACTTTTTGCAAGTACTTGTCACTTCATTACTGAAGGAACATTGACGCTCGGCAGGGAAAGAGGAAGCTACCAGAGGAGAGATAAGAAATACAGGTGCTACGAAGGGTGTGTGCTGGTTATTTGCCAGAACCATAGGCTGATAGGTACTCTGAAAAAATTCAGAGCGTTAATAAGGAGGAGGAAATGCTGCCCTGTCAGTTTTCAGGTGGCACTGCTTGCTGCTTTATTGTGCCCATCCCCCTGTGAAACAACATCTGCTGCTGGAAATCGTGCCAAACAGCTTTACTTCTCTGTTCTGGAACTTTGTGCAACGAAGTGATGAGCACAGAACATTTAAAAAGAAAAAAAGATACCACCTCACCTTGCTGCTAAGTCTAACACATTCCTCGCCGCCAGAGGGGAGAGCAAGCCGTACAGCAGGAGTCTGCTGAACTAGCCGGATGTGGCCTGGGAGCTGAGTCACAAGGCAGAGCGATGGAGAACGCTCATCTCTGTGTGCCTGTTTGCTTTCATCACATGCTTCAGAGGAAGTCAGCTGTAAACCAGGAGTTCCATCCCTGTGATGAGCTTCAGCTTCGTGCAAGGGTGTAAGACAAGTTGCAGTTTGAGAACTATTCCCAAATGCAAAGCAGAACAAGCAGAACTGCAATTATCACAGGGAAGTGTCTAACAGTTTAAGCATGCACACATGCCTTCCAGTTACAAAGTTCAAGATGTTACCAAAACCCTGCCCAGGACCAGGAGGCGGATGTTCAGGAAGGAAGCTGAAGTGCTCATGCGAGTGCCTACCCTAAGCCGCCTCCCACAAGCTCATCTTCCTCAGGAGCCCCACCAGCACCCTGGATTTTGGATCATGGAAGCTTTGAAGCTGGAATTTGCAGGCCCCAGTTTAACCTTGCACTCCTCACGCCAAGAGGCTGAGCTGCCAGGACCTCCAGGCCACGTCTCTGCTCAGCAGCAGCACGGTCTCGGGACATGCAGCAGATCTGCCAGCTGCTGTCTCCGGCTACCTTGCTACACCAACCAAGAAGAGAAGCAGTTTCCATAACTTCAGCTCATAGCCTGGTGAAACCAGGAGCTTGCTGACAGGACAGAGCTCTTCTGCAGACTTGGAAGTGAAATGGTGATTTACAGGAAGCCCTTAACTTCTTAATATGCTTGAATATTTTGTTACTGAAAACTCAGTCAATAACTATTCACAATATTGCTTTGTTGAAATAAAATACACAGCTTAGCAGCTCTGCGGCTGGGGGTAAATGATGCTATTACACCAACCAGGAAGTTGGTGAGACATGACAGCCCTGAGAAACACAGTGCCACCCCTGCAGGCCTCGAGAGAGTGCTTACGATACAAAACTACACTTTATTCACTTATTTTTATTACTTCATCAAAGGGAAGGGCAAAAACATCTGAAGAACAGGTTCAGCAGACTAGCACAACTCACCAGGTTTGTGCATAAAAACAGATTTCATACAGGATACAAATACACATAAAAACACTCTCCAGAACATTTTAGAATATCATTCCTTAAACCACTTCTAACTACTCAATTAGTAAAAATCCAGTTTCATTGACATGTAATTAGTGGGTGAGTACAACATTGACAGTAGTTTCAGCCTGAATTACTTATGAATAAGCAAGAACTCCACAAATTAAATAAATATTTCTTGTTGCTTAAGCTGGACACTGAACTCGGGCGTTACCGCCTAAGGCGATCATTTTGGTGCACACGGATGGACACTGTCACTTCTCAATCAGTAACACCCAGACTCACCACACCTCCTTGGGGAGATGCAACTCCATCTGCAAAGCTGTGTTTGGCTTTTGCCAGTTTCCCAGTTTCCCCAGTTCCCAGACGCTGTTGTCACAGGGGTGAAAGCTATGCTCCTCCAACCGCTGCCAGCACAAACAGATGCGCTTCTGAGCTGTATCGTGACACAGGTACGCCGTCTGGAGAAGGCCTGGTGTTCAAGCCGTCTGTTGTTCACTCCCCCCTTCAAATCCGAGACCTTTCTTCCTCCCTCCCCAACAGTTCCTCTCCCAGGGCCCACTCAGCCCATCACAGAAGAACCACGTGCCACTCCTCAGAGCCCCAAAGTCGTTACAGACCAAAGCAAGGCCTCTGCTCCCTGTTAAAAATAATCCTGACAAAAAGTGCATTTTAGAAAGTTTATGCCCCATGAATTTCCCTTCTCTGCTTAGTCTCAAGCCCCGCTATGTTATAGAAAACCCCCAGCTTTGGATTAAGAATGCTCCCTTTCCATGTGCAGCAAGCACATTTGGTTTATTGTGCCCAGGCCTGGTCACTCAGCAGGAAAGATTGGGGCTGAGATCAGCCAGCTCACACCAGATGTTTCCATAGCATTACTAACACACACTAAAAAGAAAATGGCAGTGTGGGCCAAGTGCCTGCAGCCACCTGAATTTAGATTACCTCAGCCTTTCAGGAAAGGTCCAAATTAGACATGAACCATCTTGTTTCACTTCATAATTTCACTTCATAATTGTTCACAATTATGTTTTTTCATAATTTAAACCGAAATCCCTCAGATTCACAAGGCCACTTGGATAAACTCATGGCACAGCCTTAAATCTGCAAGCTTTGGCTCACAGTCACACAGCACAAACATGAACTTAATGTTGTTATTCTCTCTAACACACAAATTCTGGATTAAGGGTTAAGCCCTGAACAGGAAACTACTTGCTGTAATCCCTCAAGCAACCCAAACACCATTCTTCTCAACTTGCGTGAGTTTATTTCTTATCTTCTTGTAAGTTGTGGTGAAGCAGTGGATGTTCCAGTATACGCAATACCCTACACAAGAGCGAAGGTCCACACGTCCACGTGGGGAAGAGAGCAGTTCTTTGCCCGGCACTTCACACTCCTTTTCACATCCACTTCTGAAGCCTACTGCTAATAAAAAAAGGGGCTATTACAGAGAAGGACGATTTACTTTCATCACTCAGGTGTCAGAATGCCAAGGATTTCATCTTCTTTTTGTGCCACCAAATCCTGCAAAGAAAAAAAAAAAATTACTTCCATCACAGCCTTTCCAGTGGGCTCTCTCCTGTTCTAAAGTGGCTAAAACTCAGAAGTGAGATGAGCTAAACCTCCACAGAAGGTGAAGCAGCAAGGAACAGCTGTGCGCTGACTGGCCTGAACAATATTAGACAACTTCTTGTTTACACACTAACATGGTATTTGCTTTCTAATGTTTGCTAGAGAAGGGCACGCGTAGCATGCGCCAAAGGGGAAAGTCTTCAGCTAACCAACTTCACCGATAAACCCAAAGCAGGTGGCACCACACCCGCTGTGGAGGAGTTCCAAGCCCCACAATGCTGCTGGTTTCATAAGAAAGATGTGGCATGTGATTACCTGCCCATCTGTACCCACGTCCTGGGCAAAATAAAAGCAGGAATGCTTGCCGAACCTCACCTAAAATCTGTGCATTTCGGACAGGTTGAGGTTTCTGGAGCTTCAGGAGATTAAGAGGTCTTGTGCCTTACCAGATGCAGTTCTCGTTGCTGTACTGCTGCTTTCCGTGGAGTTGCTGCACTGCCTGCTCGCCGGGGGTGCAGCCGTGGGATCTGCCCATGTGCTGAAATACGGGGAGCGTGACTGCGCTCTGGAGGGAGGAAGAGTGGGATAAAGGCTTCAGTGGCCTCGTAACTGAGGTATATAACCACTACAAAGAACAAGACTTCGTCTGAGGGAGAACTCTAAGTAGGTTTTGTTTTGTTTTATTTTTTTCCAAAGATGGAAAACCTGCCTCCTTAAAAGAATCAGCCTACACTGACAGCACAGATATCTAGCGTTACCACAATGACATCTGCAGACTTCCAAAGGGAAGTTAAAGCAGAACGAAGAACCTCAAGACCTGATTCTCCTCCTCGAGAAAGGCCTTCAGAACATCTCTGCTCCTGGAGCTATGGATTGCACCTCAAAGTTGTTCCAGAGCTAAGATTTGAGAGCTTGAACAACACAGGTCTGAAAACTCAGAAACAGCATATGGTATACCCCCTGAGACCTTCCGTACCTGGAGCCTGACAGCATGCATGTTTTTACCTGTGACTGCCAGCCAAGTAGCCTAGCAAGCCTCCTGCTCCTAATCCAGTCCAAAATCCTGGTCCTGAGTTGGTTTCACAACCGGAACGAGCCCCAAAGCCGTTGTCTTCTTAAACGGAAAGCAAAAAGGAAAATACCAGTCAATAGCACCTACTCCCCAGGCCAGCTGTTGCAACAAGACCCTCCCCTGTTAAACACAACGGCAAATTGGACACTAAGTTCCTCTTAATTTCAGTAGATTCTTAACTGAGCTCATGTTGAAAGGCCTCACAGTTTGGAAAGCAGGAAAAAACATAGAAAAATAGTAACAGAGTTGAAGAGGCTTGCATTACAAAGTAGCTTTCACACAATTTCACCGTCCTGACGTTTGCAAAACATCACGGCCTGCAGATTTTATAAGCAGATTAAGTCAACATAAAGTGAAGCAAAAATAATTTGCTCAAGATTACGAAGCAGGCAGACTAACGAATGGAAATCGAGTATGGTAAGAGCCAACAGCCACCCAGCCACTAACACACGCTGCTCCTAACCTCACCCAAAGCATCTGCTCACGCTGAGTACAAGAGGCTCAGCTCAGCAGCCAACATTACTTCACACTGTTTCCGGTAATTCTGGCCTTCTGCTTGGTAGCAAAAGACGTTAACTGCAGTCACACTGCAAGGGCTTATGAAGCAGGAGTCACCAAGCTGGACAAACAGCCTGACAAACACGTGGCTCTTGTTTCAAAAACACGTTTCATTTAGATGTAAGAGAAGACAAACTAAACAGAATAATTTTCTAGTCTCAGAGAAAAACAAGGGTGCAAAAATAAGCTCGGCCACAGGTTTAATGCATACAGAGGTATAACAAGGCAAGAACTGAACACAACGTTAACGCCTCTCCCAAAATAAAAAATCCTGACTAGCTAAAGTAATCAGTTTAAGCTGTACTTCTACATGCATTTTGATGTTGAATTTCATTTTGAATGCACCAGGAGAAAGATGACCTTGCACTGGGATAACATATCCACCGAAATACGCTGTTTTGGAACCAAGAGCAGAGCTCAATTTGCTATGAAGAGCTACGTTACCGAGGGAGACGAACCAACTCACTGGCTCAAAAGCAGCACAGCTGAACACCGATTCACAAGTCAGTCTTTTTTTTGTTGAAAAACCTTGAGTAAACACTCAGGATTGTGTCAGAGCACTAACAGAGGACAAGTATAACCCATTTAAGGCAGTCTAGCTAAGTGAGTTTCACAAGACACATTCTGCACACTAAGGGAGTTTGTAACGAGGCAAATTAAATATTGACAGCAAGAAGGGAACTAGTTTGCTTCTATTTGCCATCTAGATTCTCAACGACAAACACATTCTTGACGCAGCCAGCCACATACGCTCTGAGGTGTGCTCTTGCGCTGCTGTCAAAACTGGGGGCAGACACTAATTAAACGCCAATATGCATTTTGAAGTTCCTCAGTTTTCAGAACCAACCAAGAAAATGTATTTAAGGCCCTACCCTTGCTAGATTTCAGACTCCTGCCCACTGAAAGCAATTCTGTGCAATGAATTTACAAGGAAGAGGATGGAAGAAAAAAAAAAAGGAAGCAACCCTTTACGCTGTTTTGCCTGTGGCCAGCATGACAAAACCTCCCCACAGTACCAGAACCACCTGGGGCAAGCGGCACACATACACACAGGGTTACTCACTGGTGCACACACAGCACAGGAAGGCTGCCTGAAATTACTACTACTCATTTGCAAAGCCCACTAGTAACACAAAAATCACACCCCCTCTAGTTTTCTGTGTCTGTCAACAGCTTCGAGCCCTACCTGTGAAGCTGGGCTTAAAACCAGGAGGGGGAGGCGCCTGGCGGCTCTGCCAGGAAGAATGAGCGAAGCCATCGCTGTCACCAGAGCTCTGCTGAGGCTGCTGGTTCCCGAGGAAGAGCTTGTATACTCCAAAGGCAAGAATCAGAAGAACAATTACAAAAATGGTTCCAGCACCAGAGTCAGAAGAATCCTTCATGGACTGGTAGTAGCCAGAACCAAAGCTTCCAGAGTCCTTCACTCTCCTTCCTCCTTCCTCAGTCAGCTCTAACCTGAACAGCAGGCTGCAGGACCCTCTTAAGATGTAGGGGTCCTCCGGGTAATCATAGCCTTCACAGCTCACTTCCAGCTGTCCAAAACGAAGGGTGTTTTCCAGGTCTGCTTTGCACTGCCACTAGAAAAAAAAAAAGAAAAAAAATACAAAGTAGCAGCCACTTCTCCAAAGTGGAAGACAGCTATCTGCTTCCCCAGATATATTTAGACATATAGCTGCAATTGCCAAGACATAATGTTAAAAAAAAAAAAAAAAAAAAAAAATAAAAAAAAANAAAAAAAAAAAAAATAAAAAAAAAAAAAAAAAAAAAAAAAAATTAAGTAAAAGACAATAGGATGAGGCACTTCTGAGCTCTCCTGCTCTGGAAAGGACTAGGAATTTGAAAGTAGCTAGCAGTGGTTTTTAAAAACCTGTAGAAGTTAAAATAATCTCATCATTCAAAACACAGAAGAGTTACAACTCAGAATTTCTTCACCTGACAAGTTTTTCCAAGTATCCCTTCCTTAGGGTAAAGCAACACTCCTAAAAATAATCAATACCCAACGCAGCAGTTACTTCAGAAGTGCCTCTCCCATGCAGGCTGGATGACAGCTACAGAAATATACCATGGAAGCCTGAAACCCAGCGCACGTGATTACATCTGAGTTCAGACTGATACCAAAGCAAATCAGGAGTACATTATGCAAGAACAAGTCCTAGAAGTCTTAGCTACCTTCAGGGATATTTCAAAAGTATATCTAAAATTAAAAAAAAAAAAAAAATAGAAAAGCTTTCAGCATTTTAGGGTAACCTTTAACGGTCCTCTAATAGAAAACAAACAAAAGAGACATTCTGGCCTGTCGCTTTCGCTTTCACATGCTACCAGCTCTGCGGGAGGAGGCCTCCACCCCATCTTCACAGAGTTTCACCGCCGTTACCTGCACGTCGTACCCATCCCAGCCTTTGTTGTAGCACTGGACGACCTCGGGGCCACGGGAGCACCCGGCGCTGCCTCCGGTGCACTGCAGCTGAGGGACGGCGGCCGTGCGCCGGGACGCGGTGTACTGCCCCCTGCGCAGCGTGAGCGCCTGCACGTCCCGCAGCAGCACCCTCCCTGCGGGGGGCAACGGGA
>VXAV01006658.1:63827-79048 GCA_013399715.1 Alectura lathami | reverse complement strand
AAAAAAAAAAAAAAAAAAAAAAAGAATGTTCCAGTATTTACAACAACGTAGCATTTTTTTTCTTGTGCTTTTTTAACATAATATTAATTGAATATGGAAATAAAGAGGTAATATGCATTCATATTTGCATATTTAATAGTGATCTGGTCTACTCAGGAGGGAATTTCCTGTGACCTAATTAAGAAGTCATTGGAACCACACAAAAATCAGAGAGGCTGCATGAGAAGATTTCAGTGTGTTGCTGACGAGTCTTTGGTAGGTTCAAACTGGTTTCTTTTACTGCCCTTATAAAAACTCATTACTACTTTCAGCTGGTACTTGTACCAGAAACAAAACTGTCACAGGTTTTATTTCTGTATATAAAACCCAAATTTCACCTCTGAAAATCTATCATCTATATTTCCTATCAAGCTGAACTATTAACTCTGCTGGTTATTAAGGTTAATCACCTCAGCATTATTCTTTTTGTAAACTCTTTCTTCCCACAGGGTATTTCTCTCGTCCTATCCATCTGTCTCTATGCCTGTGGCTTAAGAAATGACATTTTGGAATCATATCAGGTCCACTAAGACCAGCAGAGCAGTATTCTTGATTTGAATGAAGTTTGGATCAGAGCCAAAAGGTTAATTATACGTTGTTTCCTCCCTAGTTTTACTTCTTTCTTTACTCTATCTTGAAACATTTTTAAGTTTAGTGTATAGTTTCATTTCCTTAGAATTGTTTTGTGGTGTCTGAAATTGCACGACTGGATCAGCACTAAATAGCAATTTTCATGGATGTGCCTAGTTTCAGAGTCTAAATTATTCTGATACCACTGTTTAGGTCCTTAGAAGTTCCTTGACTGTATCGCAATGAGTATGTTTTCCATTTTATAATTTCTATTTTCTAATTCTATTGAAAAGAAAAAGTGAAATGTTCACAGAAGGGTTTGTGGTAGAAATATTCAGAAGCTGTTGTGTGTCTCTATGTGTTTGATTCTGTGAATATTTGGCCCCTTTCTGTGTATGATCAAATGACATTCAAAGAATGAGAAGATCATCACTGCTTTTATATACGTATGGCAAGTATGTATTTGTTGTTCTTTACTCTTGCAAGCCTCTAGAACTTTTCTTAGCTTTTGTTTGGTGCAGAATAAATGGTAGAATCATTACTTCAGTTGAATTTATTTCTTTTTTGCATGTCGTCTAGATCCCGTGTATTCAGCATTTCTAAATATTCCCTTAGCAAGTCTTGTAACAAATGCATGCAGTTTGCTTGGGTTTGCTGCTGCTGTTGTTTTAGATAATCACTTCTTCACTGCCTAATGCGTTAAATTACTTCTCTGTCTATTTACATATGAAGACTGATTTCATAAAACAAGGCAATTCTGCTGGTATTTGACTTCTCAATTTCACATTTTATTTACTTTTTCTGAGGGCGTTAGTCTGTGAGTGCCATCTCTTCTGATCCATGTGCAGTGCCTCTGTAGTCAATGATTCTGAGCCTTAGCAACAATTGGTATGTTTTACACTTCAGCTCTTATCACTTAAAAACAAACAAACAAGCAAGAAAACCCCACCAGACACTTATTATTCTCTTTAGCTGCTTTGGTTGTTAAATACTTTTTCCTTTATTCCTTTATTCCTTTTTTTTTTTTTTAATTTACCTTGACAATCTAGAATATATATTATTGGTCAAGTGCTTCCCTTGTGTACTAAATGTAGACTTCTCATTTAGTTTATATTCATTGAATGCTGTCATGTGAAATTGGATTGTTTGCTTTTCTTTCCCACATGAATAAAAGTAGAAGTAAAATTCTTCTTGGTACGTTGGCAGTGACATTTCTCATTGCTTCCACAATTCTCCCACTGTATAACGTGTTGTATTATGTCTTATTGTGAACATGAATTCACAGTCTTGTACCCAGATTTATTCATTTATTTTTCACCCCAGTCCTTGTGTTTCTCAAATTCTATGAGTTAGTCATGCATATCATTCCAGTTACAAGTCTCTTATGCTCAATATACATTTGAGGACGTTAGTAAAGGACAATTGTGTTTTTCCAATTTTTCCTTTTCACCTCAAATGTGCTCTGTTGTGGTAGGCTGCTTTCAGGTAATCTGTTTCTCATGCTTGTTCCCACGATGCTTGTTTATATATCCTACCTTCCAACATCTGCTACTTATTTATTATTTAGTTTTCAAAAATACCAGTGTTTTTCCTGCATTGTAAATAGTTTTTCTTTCATCATTCAGTTTCAAGCCTACTCTGATCACCTTATCAAAATTCTTAACAGATCTGTGGTACCATGTGCTGTTTGTTTATAGCATTTTATGGTGGAGAGCCTGTGGTTCTTCCGAACTTGATCATTTCTATGCGTATCTTCAAGTTTAACATAATAGAAAAATAAATAGGAAAGAACTCCTTCATCCACCAGAATTCACTACTGCTCCTTATTCGTCTGAGTGCTTTTAAATTATTTTGTTCAATTTCAATCCCCTTTATAAAATTACAGTGTTTAAAAAAAAAAAAAAAAAGACATGAAGGTGCACATTGCTTCTGGGCAAATGGAACGTTTAACCTTTGCAGAGAGCATAAAGGTAATTTTGGTTTTCAGATGACGAGAGTTGAAGAAAACAAGATAACCGCTGTGATTTATTTTCTGTTAGGTCTGTTCCAAGAGTGAACTTGTACTTCGCAATATAAAGAAATGCTTGATGCCCTCCACCTCAGACCAAATGGCAAAGAGAAGGTTTTTCAGCCTTCTGAGCCCTCTTCATTAAATTACATCATTATAAAATTTATCTTGGGACTAATTTTGTATGTTAAGATGGCCATCTTGCTTCAGTTGTGTAAACTTGCATAGTGTTAGGGGAGATGTAAATGACTGAAATCATTTAGGAATGCATGCACACATGCTCATACCCTTGAGACTCTGTCATCTGTGCAGTTTCCAGAGTTTGCAGGTGTTCAGTGTCCTTAGATTTTCAGCCTGTTGCATACCAGACCCATACTTCTGTTATATATGTGCATGCTGTTTTGTTTTACTTCCTGCATCTCACTTCTAAGGAAGAAATTCCACATGGGTGTAACCAAATAAGAAAAGGCCACAGCAGGTCAGTACCTGTAATGTACCTGTAAATGCTGGCGTACCAGTTCTGTGCTCAAGGCTGGGAACAGTGCAATAGGTGCCATGGAGGTGGTAGAGGAGGAAGGAAGAAATGAGGCAATCCGATGTGCAGCAAGAACTTCCAAGGGGACGTGAAGGTTTTGACGTAGAAATCCACTAATAAAGACTAACTCTGTTTCTGTGCCCAGCTTGGTCCAGTTTTCTTATAGGCAGAAAGCAAACTCATTTTTACATAAATGAAGGCCTGCACTAAATTCACCTTTTTTCTTCTATTGGTAGGAAGAATTTGGAAGGAATATCACCAGTCTTAGCTTGCACTCCAGTGTGGGAAGAGACCGTGGCACTTGATATGATTTATTTTAATATATATAAAAGCATAGTCTAAAATTTGTTCTCTGAATCTAAACATGGGCAAATGAGCAATGGCACCAAGGGCAGCTCCAGCTGCACCTGTGATGTGCTGGACTCCAGCAGGACTGCTGCCAGCAGCCCCGGGGCTCTCATAATAAGAGATTTCTGTGCTGCCAATATGGGCCATGTTACAGTACCTCTGTGTCAACTCACAGCAGAATGTGTCACTGTTAATTCTGGCTATAAAGATTTCTCTAGCTAACTCATCTTGGAGAGGTTGAAAACAAGGTTACCGGGAAAAAAGAGAACTCCTGAAGCTGTGTTTTAGTCTTAGAACTCTTTATTGGCTTTAGAAATTCACTGCTATTTCTTCTTTTAAAATCGTTTTCACTTGGTCTCTTTTGTCTGAGATGATTGATGATCCAGCCAGCAGGGTGCTGAGTAAGCAAGCAAATCCATACGTATCTAAAGAAATTAACTCCATAAGCTGCAAGTATACTTCAGAAGTGTTGGTACAATTTTCCTTGTGATCTTACACTCAACACCAGGCAAAATCAGTCTTCATTAGCCTAAACCCTTATGTCTGTACATCTCTTTCAGAAGGCATATAAAAAACCACAGACATGCCCTGCATCTTTTGACTTGAGGGGACACTCAATCACGTGTCCATGTATCTAATCATTATTTAGGATATGTCTCTTCTGCATGAGCACAGTTGTTAATAACTTGTGTCAGTTATGCACATTTGAAGTTAACCTGGGAATTAAGGGGCATTTCAGTGATATCTAAAGAAACTGATCAGTTACTTGCCAAAAGAGAGGAGAAATTTGTAGTGTCTGTTTGCATGGGAGCGCTGCATGTTTAGGAGCTGCCAGGCCAAAGGAAAGCTAAAGCTATCAGTTAGTTGACTTTTCTGGTCACATTCAGAAAGGCAGTGGTAGGACCTGTTTCCCTGGTCTTCTATTAAAAAAAAATAATGTTCCGCATGATTCATAATTCAGATTGTAATCCAAATTTGAGAAGTATCTATACGAGCCTGAGAAGAATCATTTTTTTTTTCCTAGTGTCACACATAATGTGAGATCTTGAGTTTCCCAGCTTTTTTCTTTATGTATCCATGTATGTATGTATAGTATATATGTGAGATATAGCTTTCTATCCAGTAGAAGTATTTTTATGACCTTGAACTACTTCAGTGTCATGGGCAATTTAGCAGAATTTCGCATCATGTTGTCCATTTGTAACCTAGAATTAGATGTCAGGTATAGCGTTTTGTTTTGTGATTGCTCTTCTTTGTTAAGCCTGATACCAAAAATGTGCTGGGCGAAGATCAATATGCCATTTCATATTTAGAATATTTACATAGCAACAACAAACAGTCCGAGAGAAATTTCTTCAATCTGTATAAATAATATAAAAGGAGTAATTGTCTTGGAAAGTAATTGCTGTTTAAACCTGAGCTGAGCTGCTTCTGCCTAGCTGATGAAAAAATCAGTTATCTGAGAATTGTAGGTATGTCTGTTATACTTGTTGGAAGGCAAGTCTGTAAACGTATGCATTGTGTAGAGAAAATATATTGTATTATTTTGTTAGATAGTGGTCAAAATTATTCAGCTTTTAAAAAGAGAAAGAGTTAGGAAGTAAGGATATTCGGTGATCCAGCTGTTGTAGTGGTTGTCAGTTCTCATGCCAAATTATTAACCTCATAGAGCTTCTGCCATGTGTTTGACAGTGGATTAATTATACAAGCGTGTGAACATTTTAAGTGTTAGAATGAAACTGTATAGTAGTGTCATAGTCCCAACTGGATAATATACCACATGTCATGGTTTTGGAGGATCTCTGTGTGCATTCAGTTATCACTCAATCATTCCAGCTGGTTGCTGACACACACTTAAATAGGTGCAGCTCCAGGCATCATCTTTTCCTAAATGAAGTTAACAGTTAACTGCTAGCATTAATGAATAACATCCAGTATAATGTTTAAAAACATCCTTCTTCCGAAATCAATGAACAGTGCTCACAGAGTCACACGAGGGTGATGAGAATCACCAGAATCATTGGGCAACGTTTAATTTAAGACTTGTGGTGACTTTAATGAGTTATTTCTCAAATGTATTATTTGGGCTCCCAAGGCACATATTTGCCAGTAGCAGTTTCAAGATGCTGTTTCAGATTGATGAGTTAAGAACATAGTAAATAGAAAACAAAGCAATTACGGACCCTTTACATCATGCTGGGGATAGATGTGTTGATGATGCCTCTCTTATGATCTCCAGCTAAAAATGGTTCTCTGCTACCAATCAACGAAATGCATTTTTAGAGACCTTTCTAGAGCTTTCAAAGCTGTAGAGATCTACAGCTTTGGATTTGATCCAGTTCTATGCTGGCTGGCGATGGTTGAAAAGCTCATATAGAGGAAATGCTATTGAAAATATGTTTCTCTTTTCCTTGCTCTCTTGCTTTCTGGGTTTTGTCCTATTCTCTAGCTTCTGTCAGCAACCTTCAGTGAATTTAGAAGCTCAGAAAGAAATACACAAAGATGTTCAGTCACTGCTTGATCATACTTGTACTGATATCAAAGACTGTATCTTAGTGAATTTCCCTCTCCTTGGTTAGCTTCCTGCGTATTATATGTTTGGGGTAAAATTTATAATTCTTCCTCTCTTCATGGCGCATCTTTGGTTCATTTTAAATATTGTTTCCTGGCAGTACTTCAAAGATGTGAAGGTATACTACAGTAGTCACCATGTTTTTTCAGTAGGATTTGGGAAAACTCCCACAAAAGTAAGAGAAATAGAGGAGACAGAGATGAGCATTTCCATAGCAAAGCACATGTAGTCTAGTTATCAGACCTAGTTCAGAATCATAGAATTGCTAAAGTTAGAAGGGACCTTTAAGAGTCATTTAGTCCAACTCCCCTGCAGTGCACAGGGACATCTACAGCTGGATCAGGCTGCCCAGAGCCCTGTCCAGCCTGACCTGGAAGGTCTCCAGGGATCGGGTTCTCAGAGACATGGTTTAGTGGGCAGAGTGGTGTTAGGTTGGTGGTTGGACTAGATGATCCTAGAGGTTTTCCCCAACCTTTATGATTTAATGACTTTTGAAGTAACATGGCCACATGGTAGTGCTAGCAATTGCAAGTGCTGTTGGGACAAACGTAGGTGGAGAACATTTGTTGCTATCAAGGTAATACTTAGGAGGGTGTTTCATGCTCAGTCTTATATCTGCTATTTATATCTCTCAGGTTAGAAAACACTTTTTTGAGCTCAGGAATGGTTTGCAAGTGTAATGGAGTTCTTAACTGCTGTAATGGTGCTTGATTATAATGGTCAGGATTGAGTGAGGGAAGAAACTTCATGTGTGGTCAGATGTGCCTGCTTTTTCTGCATATTTTGTATTTTTAATGCAGCCTTGTGCATAAAAAGCTGGAGATAACTATATAATTTTTTTTAAAAAAAGGTTTTTTTTTTATTTTCCCATGACAATCTTTAAAACTAAGTGTGAATTTTAAAATAAACAAATAAAGCACAGTGAATATAATCAGAAAGCCGTTTCATGGTTACGGACCTTCATGCTCCATTATCTCTTCCACATGGCTTACTGGGAGACATGTGTGCCATAGCTGAGTACCAGCACAATGAATGCCTCTCACATTTTTGGCATTTTGCTAGCAGTGCTAATGATGAGCTGCGAATAATGTTCATCCAACTTTGAAATCGTAGATCCAGTCTTCCTTGCTGATACTTTGCAGAACGTTTGTTTCAAGGATGTTTTGATCGTAGTGGTCTGATCTTAGTCCCTCAAATTCTGTTTTTGTCACTGTAAGCCAAAGATGCTCTTTTAGTCAAATTGGGCTGGGTAGTGGATTTTTGTGCAAATTTAGGGTTCAAGTTCCTCTTTGCAGCAGTACTGTGGTGAAGGTCCCTACCTTTGTTTATTTCAGCTTCAGTGGCAATGTTGAGGCAAACAAGAATTGAATGACCTAAAATTTAGTGATGGATGTACAATATGCAGGCATGCTGCAGGTAGCTGCTTTACAACTCACTTCTGCTGAGTTAGCTTAGCTTCAACTCTTCCAGGAGCTGCTTGTTTCAAATTTGCTAATTCTCATGACTAATACAAGAGCATTGTGAAAACTATTGGCTCATTCTTTGGCCTTACAGGAGGATTATGTGGCATGTGAGAATATAGCAATAATGTATAACCTGAGCCACGTTCATTCAGTCTAGGCAATATACCGTGTCCCAAACCTTGGTTCCAGATGGAAAACAAATCCTGACAAGTAGTCAAACAGGAAAATAGTAGGTATGATGGGCAGTTCTTATATCATTTATGCTATCATGCTTCTCCTCATCTGTGTTCATGAGGGAATGTAAATATATTGATTATCTGTCATATTTAGGCAAATATCAGATTCAGGATTTGTCACTGTAATTTCCATTAATCAGTAAAGACAACATGTATCTTGTGTTCTCAGGAGCTGAATGCTGCCTCTCACTGTTTGCTTATATTCACTGTACAATGCTACGTGTGTCTCACAGAGACTCCCTTCACTCTGTGACAGGCAGTTATCCATAAGTTAGTTGCCATGGACTGCAGGAAAAGTATCGAGCTAAAAGTATGGATGGAAGAGTGCGAAACTGTTTTAGAGAAAGTTGGATTTTTTTTTTTTTTTTTGTCTAAAGACATGGAAGCTGCATATTTACTGTATATGAAGTGTCTCAGTAGTATATACAGTGTCTACTGTGCAGTCTCTTAGTAAGAAATTTTAGAGTACTTTCAATGAATGCTATGCTGACTTCATGTTTATTTTTCCTACATCTTAGCTTTAAACATGGTGATGTTAAACAGTAGGATAGGGAAGAGGAGGAAGAAGATCTAGCTGTCTGTGTGCGAGTAACAGCTGTTGACTCTGTCCTTGGTAAAAGACTGTTATACACAAAATAACACTTTTTGCAGAGATTCTAAGAACAGGTGCAATCCTGTGTAGATTGTGTTGGTTTTCCAACATAGTTGTCTTCAGAAGGGATGGTATATTTGTTTGCTTTAGGTTGATATTTCTAAATCAGAGTGCTGCAAATGTGAGTATGTGTGGGAACCTGCAAATATTTTATCTGTTATTCTGCAGTTCTATATGTATGTGGACATGTGACTTCTCATATCAACTTTGTATTACTTCTGGATTGTAAAAATTAGCTCTCATTTCATCAGTAGGGCAGTACTCATAAAATGTTGATGAGGGGAAATTCATGAAAAACAGCACATGCTTTCAAAACTCAGTCAAATGCAAGTCTTAGTATTTTCTAGACCTAACTTGAACTTCCTCCCCTCCTTCCAAATATACTTGCAAGTCAGATTAACTCTGTAATTTATGG
Source organism: Alectura lathami (assembly GCA_013399715.1). NCBI lineage: Eukaryota > Metazoa > Chordata > Aves > Galliformes > Megapodiidae > Alectura > Alectura lathami. The sequence continues at coordinate 70,210 of VXAV01006658.1, read as the reverse complement.
AATAACTGAAATATTTCAATAATTCTCTGATTTTTTGGTCCCATAAGTCAATATCTTTCTATAACATACTGCTTAATATTTTCCTAAGAGTTTCAGGTGGTATATGAATGCTGCCTTGCATAATACTGATACGTTAAACTGTAATTGATTTTCATTTATTCCCTATTCTGTTATGAACTAGTGCCTTGTTTGCCTTTATTTTCTTTTTTTTTTTTTCTCTGCACTAAACTGATAATTTCAATATTTTCACATAAATCCCCAAATCAATTTCCTGAAGATTGTATTTAATTTCAAATGACTATCATATGCTTGCTTCTTTTTAGAGGTGGGTATTTCTCCTCCCCTTCAGCGTTTACTCCATCTTAAAAGCTCTATTTATCCAATCTCTGCCTTGATTTAGCTATGCAATTTAAAACCATTTGCATTAATGCAAATGGGACTTATGAGATGTCTCACATTATTAAATTCAAATAGCATGGATATAGGATGGCAGGAATTAATTTAGCAGGTAAGCAGTAGTGATGCAAGGGTGGAGGTTTAGCACACGTGGGTGGATACGATGAAGTCAGATACCTAAGGAAAGCAAGAAAGAGGAGCTGATAGTGAAATAAGAGCATACCACTGATTTATAGGGCAGGCAATCCTGCTGGAAAAGGAGGCCTGGAGGAGATGTGAGCCTCCATTAGAAAGTTAAAGATTTGTATCAGACGAAAATACACTGCTTAAAGATGGCCTTGGATGGAAATAGCCCAAGGGAAAGAAGGAAGGGTGCTTGTTGCACATAAAGAGAGGAGGAGGGTAACTGACACACAATGTGCCCTGTTGAGGAATTCAGCTTGCTGCCAGTGTTAACTCCTGACACCGAGCACTTGGAGTTCGGCCTTAACAGATGACTGCCGAAATCTGGCCACACGGATGTCGGTTTAGGCTGCACTGGGGTCATATAAAGCACAGATTCCATATTTCATTCTGGTATTTTCTTTTCTCTCTCCTCCGGTTTTCTGGTCTAGCTTCTCTCGCTTTCCTATAGGAAAAAAATATTCGTGTACCTCGTTTGGTGTTGGAAGACAGAAGAGTTTTGTGTATTTCTTTTTTGTTAGGATGAATGCTTTTTTCTGCTAATTGTTAAGGAAGTTTTATTTCTTGACAAGCCAAACAGCAATCTCTACACAGCAGCTTAAATCAAGAGGTAGTCTTTAAAGGAAGTGATAATGTCTTCAAAGGCATCTGAAAAGCAATTAACTGTTTAAACAAAAATGACAAAAAACAGCTGAAGCTTGCTGTGTGATACTTGATTTCTAAAGGAGCAGTAATGACATTTTGAACATATCAAGTTTTCTGGCAGCATCTCTGATTTCTTCTTTTTGTAAATGTACATATGTGCATTTATAGAAATACTCTGAGAGACAAATAGGGTCTGAAATAAAAAGGACGTTACTATTAAAGCCTCTGAAAGGCAGTATCTTCAATAAATATATAAACAAGCATTTGGAAACCAAGGAGACAATGGGAGTTAGGCAGTTTATAGTGAATATGCAGGTTTGTACCTCTGGCCCAAGAGATACACTGGTTTGTCCTTTAGAAGAAAATGAACTTTTCTGTCGCTCTGTTATGTTTTTGTTGATAATAGAGCCTGACTGGCTGTGTCAAACTGGAGACAAGGATTTGTTTTGTGTGATGAAATTTCACCTATTAGCTCATGTTTCATCCTATTGCTTTTTTACACAGAAACAGAGCAGGAGCAAACATTTCTCAGTTCATCTCTCCTGCCGCGCTGACATATCTCTTACTTACAGCTTTTGTACTTCTTTCGTATTTTAGTCTTGTTCAGCAGCTTATTGAATATGTCACAATGTTTTGGTCTGTCTTCTCTCACAGCCATATACTCAGATCTTATTTGAACTGCATTGCAGAGATGAAAAGCTTGACATTTGTTTAAATGTGCTGATTTCTGCCCATGTTTCTGAATCGAGTGATAAATGTTGGAGAAATAATTTTTCTTGCTTGCTTTATGATTTCTTGCCGTTGAATTTAATTGCTGTCAATTTGAAATATGGTGTAAGGCACCCGGCTGGAAGATGTAACAGGATATCACATACGACAGTGGTAAACAGGAGCCCCTCAAATGAGGTAATTTGCAAGTATCTCATTTATTATTCAGAGAAAGAGAAGATGGATAAGAATGTTCTCCATCAGTATAGAACAGCAGCAACAGAAGAGAAATGAGGGAACAGGCTGCCATCGTTTAGATTCACCAGCACTGTCATGGGAGCTGTAGCCATTTCCTCACTGCTCTTTATGAGGGTGGGATTTACTGCACTTATCAGGCCGGATCCTGAGCTGCTTTAATCTGTCCTTGCTCTAGTGCCTTCAGATGGAACACAACAACTAAATAACATCAGAATCAGTAAGTGCTATGCATGAATTTAAAGTTCATACTCTTTATTGCTTTCTGTCACATACTAGGTTGCTAGTGAAGATGTACCATTCGTATTTTGAAAGGTGTACTAAAGTATTAAGTAAATGTTGGAAATGTGAGCTCTCAGGTCCAAGCAGGAAAACTCACATAAATTTACTATGTATAGGGCACCAACGTATTTACAAATCCAAATGTAATTTTCTTGACAAAGAATGAACAAGTTGAGACACTTGTAGAAAAAAAAAAAAAAAACAAACATAAACTTCAAAAGCCCTGCTTGACTAAATACATTAACTATTTGTTTTACAATTTTTCTCTCACTGAATCAGTTAAAGTTATTAAACAAATTTTTAATAACCCTTTAAATATAGTGTAATGATGGCTATAGCCAATATCCATAACAAATATCAAGACTCCATTGATAGACTTATGAAGTTAATCCATCCTTCTCTAAGGAATTTCACTCTACGTTTTTTCCAGTAGGAAAAAAACAAACAAACAAGTGATACATAAGTCTGATGGTGGTAAAATATCATGAACCTCACAGGGATTAACTGTCAAACTGAGTTTATTAACATAGAATTGATGAAGAAATGATAGAGAAAAGAGAGAATAGTATGTAACTAAAATGGAAGAAATAAATTTAACCTTTCATAGAATCACAGGATAGTTTGGGTTGGAAGGGCCCTTAAAGATCATCTAGTGCCAATCCCCCTGCCGTGGGCAGGGACACCTCCTGCCAGAACAGGTTGCTCAGGGCCCCATCCAGCCTGGCCTTGAACGCTTCCAGGGAGGGGGCAGCCACAACCTCTCTGGGCAGCCTGTGCCAATGTCTCACCACCTCACAGGAAAGAATTTCTTCCTAATATCAAGTCATGAATTTTGCAAAGTTGTCCCAGCAACAAGCCTACTGGAGCTCAAGGAGCATTTGGACAATGCTCTCAGACATAGGGTTTGGATTTTGGGAGGTCCTCTGTGGAGCCAGGGGCTGGAGCTGGCGATCCTTGTGGGTCCCTTCCAGCTTGGCTTATTCTATGGTCCTAATTCAGCATTTTTCTTTATCGTGAAAAAATAAGTACAGTGCAAGTGCAGGTTTTGCAGATATGAATCACCATCCTAATATCTTTTCAAAATGAGAACTCCAATATACTTGTCTGTTTGAAGTGTAACTTTCTGGAAGCAATACCACTTTTTTTTTTTTTTTTGGTTAGCTATTTCAAAAAAGGATGCTTTAGTGGGGTCATCTGCAAAACAAAGCACAATTGCTGTGTGGTCTGAGATTATGTTCTTCTCTGGGATGCTCGAGTGCGTATAGTGCAGTGGTATACACTGCAGTTCTTCAGCAGAATAGCTAGGTGGCAATTCCACACATGGCAATTTAACTCTGAAAAGTAAATCCTAGATGTTAATGAAAATAAGCATTTGTCCTTGCTTCTCTTCCCCCCTCCCATTTAAATTTTATTCAAGCTGAGAACTGTGCATGCTTACATACAACAAATACGTTATCATTGTTAGCTGTAATGATTTTAGAAAGAAAAATGTTCAAAAGAGAAACTGCATTTTCGCTGTTCAGCAAATGCCTATTAAGTTTGCATTGTTTTCTTCTTTTGAGATTCAGTTACATCACGAGCTTACAAATGATACGGGTTTACACATTAATGGGACAAAGGTCAGAAAGCTTTCACTTTTCAATAGTCCCCTCATATATGCATATATGTGTATGTGTGCATATGCAAAAAATACTTAACAATGTGTTTAAACTGTTCTCGAGTTACTAAGCTATTTACGTAGCAAGCTGATAAAATTAAAACCTGAAAACTCTGATATCCAAACATTCTCTCAGTTACCTGTTTCACTCTGTTCTAAATGAAGGCCTCAATGTTGCCATCAGGAAAATGTTTTAAAACAATTCTACCTCCCTTGTCCTTTTTTTGAAATACTAGGAAATAAAACATACTGCATGTTTCTAAATACTTCTAAAATATTTATCCTTCTGGTGTATTTCTTATTTCATTGTGTGAATGCCTTTTTATTAGCTTGTGACCAGCAATTGGTTTCTACATTTTTGTCTGCAAAGGCTGGAGTATANAAAAATAAATATATAAATATAGAATATTTATAAGAAATGCTTTCCTTGATAGATGCATTCTCGAAAATCATCAGTCATTTTCTGTTTCCCCATCTCTTTGTGATAAGATTCTTCTGTTTTTTTTTTGTTTGTTTGTTTGTTTTTTGTCTCATACTAGAATAATTTCACTTTCCCTATACCAATATCCAGCTAGCTGCCGGAGAGTGACCTTGCTTTAAGAATAGATTGAAGTTGTGCCATTGTTTATAACCCGTTCACTTTCTTTTAATATTTTTGAACACAAAGAATGGTATTCAGGATGTATCAACATCCTAATCATAGGAGAACTACGGATACAACTTTAGAATACGTGAAAAATACTGCTACTTTATACCAAAGTAGTGAAGGTTAACTACTTGCAGAAATGTGACTAGTCATTGAGTGTAGAAAAAAAAGGAAAAATCACCTTTAAAGCTAGCAAGATCATTGCCTTACTGAAAAATAATTTATGACTGAATTTTAATAGAAGCATTCATCATGAGAAAGTCCTTATTCCTGCTGTGGATTTATAAATTGTGCTATTAATGCAAATAGTGCTTACTCAAATTACTTTTAAATAGTTAAAATATTGTACTGTTAAATTCTTATCTCAGTTTCTACATCTTTATTCCTCAGGTATTGTATTGTAACAGCAAAGGTGAAAAGTCAGTGGTTAAAGTTAACGGGAACAAAGTCAGGTTAAATGAAGCCAAGTCACGTGTTCCTCTGTATGAGTACATAATTTATAAATGGATTAGTTTTATATAACTGATTAGAAAAGATAATTTGATTTGTTTTTCTTAGTCTAAACAATAATTGATGGACCTTGCTCTATACAAGTATATTGAAAACGTGTTGTGAGTGGCAAAATTAATTAGACTCACCTTTCATGTCGCTGTAGTTGAAGACTCGTCAGCATTTATTTTTATATTTCTGTTTCTTGTGGTTTTGTAACTTCAATGCAAAATGTTGGTGGTAATTCTTGTACCAGTAAGTTTCTGTATCAGAACGGTTGCTAAGAAAGTAATGCATAAAAAGGGAAGCGTTTCCTTGTGAAATGCTTGTTGGCCACAGCTTGACTCATTGACTTAAAAAATACGGAAGTTTCCTGAAATTTTCCTTTTTGTTCTCCTGTATTTTAACCTTTCACTTTACTAACGACATCCCTGAAGTGTGCAGTTAAGAAGCTTTCTTTACCCTCTGGTGGGATTCTGCCAGGGAATATGGCTATGAAAACATCATGCTAGGGCAGGCCACCATTTCCATGTGGCTCTCAGACTTAGAGGAATATCATCAAAGGGGCTTAGAAGAGACATTCTAAGAAGAAATGTCCCATTGTCTTACAGCAAATTTCTGAAATTTCTGAGTGACTACTAATGAATGTAACATGTTTGGTGATATATTTTTGGGAGGAAATTACAAGATCTCGTTAACTTGTTGTTGCACATCTGACTTTTAAAGGATCCTGTCAGGAGGGTGAGTCAAGGGTTCAGGCAGTCTACTCCAGGTCCGCTGGAAGAGGTGATGGACATGGAGTTGCGCAGAAAGAGATCAAGTGTACCTCCATGCACGTGAAGTCATTTTCTGACACCTAACTTTGTGTTCTTCAGTGAAGGCTTAAATATAGGCGGAGGTTGGTCTGTGTGCATTTGGGAGTCAGTTACATTCTTTCAGGAAAAGAAAATATTCAGTAGATTAGATTTGAAAGAGAGTTTCCTGATTTTTGTGATGCTTGTTATAGCATTCTCTTGCTGCATACTTTGTTAAATACTAAGAAATATCATGCATTTCAGTTCCCTTTGAGTCTTACTTAGGATGGCCTCTCACAGAATATCTTCGGAGTTCTTGTCTAATAAA
>VXAV01006658.1:39813-52247 GCA_013399715.1 Alectura lathami | reverse complement strand
GAAACACCTACTAGTGAAAAAAATATGGTTCATGAAATTTCTGTTGATGCAACCGAATAGGTTCATATCAACACAAATATAATAAATTCAAGCTGTAGATAAAATGGCAAAAGCTGTGATTTCATAGCAATATAAATACATGTTTAGGATTTAGTTATTTATTTTTAGGATTAGAACCCTGTTCCCTGCACCTCTAGTTTACTAATTTCTCTTTTTTTTTTTTCTTTTGCTTAGATTAATGAATGTCCTAAGACTGATGGCATCTTACATTGCACTATTGCAGATGCGGTTAATAAATATGGGGTGGAATATACCAGTATGATGTCATTTTATTAATTTTAGTATTGGCCATGACATTCAAAATTTCAAAGGTAGAAATACCAGTGAACAATCACAAGAGAAGTTTTGTCTCTTCAGTGTAGCATATTCAATGTTGCAATTGAAGTCGTTGTCTTGAACCTCCAGAAAAACTGTGGGATGGAGAGAATAAAATGGTGGTTTCATCACTAATAAAAGAGATGCCACATTTGGGATGTTCACTGGTGCATGAAACAAGGGCATTTTGTTTCAGGTCACCTTAATAATTCAAACCAGAACTGTCCATAAGTATACAGCTCTCCCTGTGAGTCTCTCTATGAACTGCTAAAGTAAAAAGGAATCCAAGTCGATGAGGTAAGAGGTCTGAAAGCTGCTTTCATCTGAAGGGTTAATGGGACACTGAACTGTGTGAACTAATTATTTTGCCTTTCTGTCACATCCAAGCTTTCCATCCCTTATCTTACAGAGTCAGGACCACAAGTCTCAGACCATTTCTTCTGTTTTTACACGCTCTGAAAGGAATCTCTTAGACAAAGCTTTGTCAGACAATAGCATTGGTAGGCCAGAGGGGACCTCAGAATGGCTAGAGCTTTTGCTCTTGTTCAGAAACAGGAACTTTCTTCACTCATCTCAGATTTAGAGCTCAGTTCTGCTTTGCTTCTCTTCTTGATAGAGAAATCACACACACAACATGTCTGTGTTAAATGGCTGTTTCATGGTGCAAATTCCAAAAAAGGCTTGCATTTCATGCTGGTCTTTCACACCACGCAGGTGATTAATATGCATCTTCCCTAGGCAGGTCTCCCTGTAGAGGCAAGGGCAGCTGACTGAGATTGCTCGCCTGAGCTACGAGACGGTTGTTCTTAAAGGCTTCCATATTAATTCAGTTTATTGATGTGAGTGTAAACGTGGAGTGTCTGTGATGTCAAATTAAGGGTGATGGCTGCAACAGTGTGAGCTGAAAGCATTCAAACGCCTGGCTGTTTTCGCAATTGAATTAAGGTCTCATATATATACATGTGAGGCTTTAAGATGTATNTCAGACAAGTCTGAGATGAAAGTAAGGTTGTTCAGTCAACCTCTACCCCAAATAATCATCTTTTCAGGTAGATCTGGGTGCTATTTCCCATGACTTGTCTGAAAGCAGTTCTCTTTAGCTGGCTGCCCCATCCTACATCTTTCAGCCAGAGGCTTGCAGTGTTTGCCTGCTGGAGTGAGTGAGCCAGCTCCTGTCCCTGGGCAGGAACTAAAATGTCTGAAATGGATAAATCTGTCCCTGAGCTGGCTTGCCCCTACACAGAGAGGATAGCTGTATCCAGTATGGGTTTGGTTGGTGGAAACNGTTTTTGGTTGGTGGAACCTCCCCCTGCCTCTCTCGTTCCATAGATTTAGCTCCTTTAGAAGCCATAAATACTTCCAACAGTTTGTCCTCCTGCTTTTCTTTTCTTTGTTCTATAACAGTTACTAAACATGGTTTCGTCATGTATTAATTTATTCAACATGCAGAGATCCTTTTTCTCTAAGACTGTTCTTTGAAATGGATAAATCTGTCCCTGAGCTGGCTTGCCCCTACACAGAGAGGATAGCTGTATCCAGTATGGGTTTGGTTGGTGGAAACTTCGCCTGCCTCTCTCGTTCCATAGATTTAGCTCCTTTAGAAGCCATAAATACTTCCAACAGTTTGTCCTCCTGCTTTTCTTTTCTTTGTTCTATAACAGTTACTAAACATGGTTTCGTCATGTATTAATTTATTCAACATGCAGAGATCCTTTTTCTCTAAGACTGTTCTTTGAAACGGAAGCTTATCATTTCCTTGTGTTCTCATTTTCAGTGTGGGATTTGTTGGGAACAGCAGAGATTATGTGGCTGAAAAAAATCTTCCTCCACTCATCAAATCAGTAACCTTAGTCCTGTACAGAGTGCAAAAAAAAATCTTTATAGAAAATGTCATGAATAAAGTCATTCCTACCATTTTGCTAATTTTCTTCCAGTTCTAGAACTGATGCTTAGTATTATTTGAAATAAGTTTCTAGAAATTATTTGATTAGCAAAATATGCTTTCCAACTCCTCATAGTTACTAGGAGACATATCTGAATTGCCCTACCTTAAGTTAATTAACAGCATCTTTACATTTTAGTTAAACCCTGTAATATTTTTTTGTTGTTGTTTTAGAAGTAGCACATTATGTACCCCCAAAATGGAAATTTTTTTGTTGTCTTAACATGTTGTCTTAACATGTTGTCATGTTATTAATGACTGTATTCCTTGTATTTTTTAAACACTTATTTACTCTATAATATTGGCATAGAAATTTTGTGGAGCTGAGATTTTTACTCTTCTGTGAGTAGCTGAATCACTCTGTGAGGATAACACTATTCCAATTTTTTTTTTCTCTTCCCAAATATCATTATTTCAAATAAATGGAGTGAGTGACATGTACTAAAACCCAGATGCATTTCCCTTTTGCAAGCTTAGTCTTGTTTGTAAAAGGAAGAACACAACTAACCAGCACTGTGCTTCAGCATCTTGCTTTAAAAATTCCACATAAAATTCCACCTTGCCTATGTTCTATCCTTAGACAGGGAATATCTATAGAAAAGGAGGCATACATAATTTTTATTTCTATTTTTTCTTTAAATCAGAGAATTTACTGCAGGTATGTTTATATTACAATAAAAAGTATAATGAAATGAAAAAATTTAAGGGAATTTAAGGATATTATGGGAGATAATATAAATATTTAAAACCAAACAATGCTGGAGAAAAGCAATTTCCGAAGAAAGGCAGCTAAAGTACATGCTTAACTGTTCTTGCTACTAAGATTCGTGTTTAATGAAAGCAAATATTGCCACAGTGCATTTAATAAAATGAAAGGTAAGTTCTGCAAAGTTTAGCAATTTTGACATTTCCTCTTATTAAATATTGTTCTCAGGAAAAATGATGTCTACTTTAAAGGCCAGAATGAGCTATCCTCCACTTCATTTGTCAGAGACAATATGGAGTGGTGTTTTCTATCCAGATAGTCTCCGTAGGATTTTTACTTTGTTTTATTATTATTTTTTAATGGCAGTGACTATATTAGTACTTATTTTGTAGCCCAGCATTGCGAAGCTTCTCATTCTTAATTTAAGGCAATGAGTTTGTATCAGCTTAATCTATTAAAGTGGCAACCAGACCAAGTAAAATGACAGCAGTGGTACTCAGTGTCGTTGCAGTCGGTGACATATGGTGAAACATAAGGCCAAACACTCGAAGAAGCAGGAGCAGAGCATTGTCTGAGCTTGAAAAGTCCTTTGTTAGCAGAGCTGTGCTTAAACAACAGCATATTAAATTCAATATTTATATGTCAGATTTATTCTTAAAGGAACAAAAAAAAGTTCCCCTATCTAAATGAGTAAAATGGTTGACAAGTCATGAAATGCAATTGGTAAGGCGGAATAAAGGCTTCACTGCCCCCAGTAAAGAGGGTGCTAGTCTAAAAACAGGTTGAGCAGCTGCACGAGCTTGAGTTTTAAGATCGAGGGTGGGAAAGAGCAATAAGTAAGGAGTATTGCATCTGTGCAGTTTCTCAGTACATCTTCTATTTTATGAATAAGCCACGGTGAAGTTATGGTACTCCAGAGGAAGGATTGGCCTTCAAGTGAGATGGCACCTAGTATTGGTTATATCATGCTTTCCACACGTAGACAGAGAAGGGAAAAATATCACAACATCAGAGAATACAATATTTAATCTGTTTAAAATGGGGAAAAGGAGGCTTACACATGAGGAATGCATGTAGGTATTAAAATAACTACCGCAGTGAGAGAAATGAATACATTTTTGAAAAGATCTTTCAGAAATGGCCATGTTTTTATTAAAATAAGCTTAGTGTTTGAAAAACTATAACAAACTGTTGGCTGTTAAAGGAATATGTGATACAATTTGTCCTCCTTGGGAGGCAGCTCGTGCCTTGTACTGAGAACATGAACTCTCTTTTATTTATTATTATTTTTTATTTATTTATTTTACCTTGATTCCTGCTTTGCTGTAGGCACAGAGGCAGAAAACCTAATTCTGTGCCGTCCATGGGACATCCCAATGAGAAGCAAATCGTATTTATCGCGTGGTGATTGAAGCACTGAACTTCTGCATTTCCCCAGGCCCACTCCTTCAGATGCTTCTCTCTTGTTTCCTGCTCACCCCTTGACTTCGCATCCTGAATGACGTAGCCTGGACACAGGCTTTCATGATGCAAGTGTGAAACGTTCCCCACACCTCTGAGATATCAGTGACCTGTGTAACTTTGCACGGTGATGTGGGATCGGTGACATGAGAGGAATTACAAAAGGGCAGGAATGTGGTGATATTTTTCTCCAGCTTTTTTTTTTTCTTTTTTTTTTTTCCCTCAAGGAGAGAAAATAGGTCCTGTGTTTTTGTTCAGAGCATTTCTCTAGCCCTGACAAAATTGGCTTTCTCTCTGCTTTGTGCCAGAAAGGTGCAAAACAACTGAACAGGGAATGCAGCCTGGTCCCAAAAGTATGTATGGTTGACTGCTTGTGTAGTAGTGCCGATAACTAGAAAGACTTGATACACATATCAGTGAAACATATTTAGTGCTGTATAGCTTCTTAACTGACAAAATAAGGTAATTTGAGCTTGTGCTCCGCTCATTTTCTTCCTGCTTATCAGATAAAGGCTATATGATTTGAAAAGTTTGGATTGCCTTCAGAGAGGGTTCCAGACCAATAGTGAAGTAATTTAGTATTAGCATCTAAGTCCCCACAGCAGCACAAGTGGAGCTGAAGCATTGTGCCTGAGTTGGTAGACCCTCCGTATGTTTGTTCATACTTGCCCCTTGAGGCATTGTGCTATCAATAACAGAAACTGAACTGCAGCATAGCATTCATCAGGGACAATAAAAGTAATAATTCAGATATGGATTTATAAGTATTAAGTCTGGGGGGATCCATTGTTATTATGCAGTTTGGTCTTCTGCAGAAGACAAATTTATCCTTGTATTAATCCTTACTGAGCATAGGTGCAGCTTTTTGTTTCTCTAAAAACTATAGAATAGGAGATTTATTTCAAGGAAAAACATTGCCTTTGAAAGCAACATCGTCATTTAGTGGCTAAGAGGACTGAGATAAGATGGTTTACCTGAAACACTATACCAACAATAATATCAATATTTAAGACTTTCCAGGCTTATTTGAATTCCACTAGAGTTCTTTCCTCATGGAATTTATTATATCTTCTTGTTAATGCAGGAATTTCTTTTAGGACTTGAAAGTAGCACTGAAATAATGCAAAAATGACAAAATTCTCTCAAACAAGCGTGTGTTTGTAAGAAATGCAAGCTTGAATTAGTCTTAGCATTGATGTATAATTAGTCTGAAGAAAAACTTAAGAGTTGCTTTTCTTTGCCAAGTGTGCAGGACATATACAACACCAGTTGTGTCAAAGCATGTAGATACTCAAGCATCCGGTAGTTGTTAGACCTTTCCAGCAGTCTTTACATCTAAAGTGCGCTCTGATTATGTCCTGACTGCATTTCAAGGTACAGCCTGGGTGAATCCCATCCCTGGGGACACTGCAATGCAAGTGTGACCTGCTGGTTGGTCTGGGAACAAGGGGTAACGCTCTCATAGAATCACAGTTGCAGCGTGGCTTAGGTTGGGAGGGACCTTACAGGCCATCCAGTTCCAGCTGCCTGCTGTGGGCTGGTTGTCACCCACCAGATGAGGCTGCCCAGGTCTTCATCCAGCGTGGCCTTGAGCTCCTCCAGGGATGGGGCATCCACCACTTCCCTGGGCAGCCTGTGCCAGTGCCTCACTGCTCTTGTGAATTGTGAGTGTATGCATCCTGCATACCCTTAAACAACTATATTTAAGCAATGTGCATACTCAGTTCTGCATCTGTCTACAAATCAGAAGCACATGTGCAGTGCAGCTATGTGTTTGAGTTGTAAAGATAGCAGGAATTACAACAAGCAGTCATAAAATAACTCCTCTTAGCTCTTAGTGTTGTTGACTTTCTGTAGCCTTTCTCATTATACTTTTTACATAAATCTGTTTCAAGCATTGTCCAGTAGAACATGTGAATTAGTTGATAGAGTCAAGCATGTGATTTGCTCAGAATAGTCTCTTTTCGTGAGCTTTGATTTGTCCACTGTCAAATATTCATTGAAAAATCATTATTTTTTACATTTTGAAGGAGTTATTACATTTTCTATATATTCTGCATTATATTTATAGAGTCTATTAAATCAGAATTATAACTTGGATTTGTAGGTTCTGTTACAGATTTTATTGGATATAGGAAAAAATATGTCAAGTTGTTTCTCGAAAATTTTTAAGGCAGAGTAGCCATTAAAAGCCTCCCTTATGAGCAAATGGGATTTTATTTAGTTTATCTCTGGGTTCTTTGCATGATAGAATAGAAATTAGTAAGAAGTTTCAGCTGTTTATAATTTAGACTGCTTTATAGTAACTTGCAAGGTGTAAAGGCTAATAAATAGTAAATATTTATTCTGGTGTATTAGAAGAGTATAATAACTTACAGATAAAATATAGGTGTACAAATATAAACCACAAGTTTATGGGTTTATTGACTTGTATTTTATAACAACAGCATACCTAATTATTTAAAGCTTCAGAACTCTTCTAAAATACTTGGAGAATTTCAATGTGAGACCAGAATTTATGGAGAATATGTCAGCAACTTTGATGGTTTTTGACGTTAGTTTCAAGTAATTAGAGTAGCACTGGTTTTAGGTATCTACAGGATGTCTTATGGCACTTCCGGAGTGTTGTTGCAGGCTAGGGATGTATTTTAAGGGACTTCCATGCAATCTGTGAAGAATCTGTAATGTCATTGTGTGTTATCTTGTGACAAGCTGCTGCGTGGATGGGCTACAGAACATCACAAACATCGCAGTAGTATTATCTTTCTACATTGTCCTGTAATCATGTTTTTTATACAGAAAATAATAATAATAATAAGTTGTTAGAGTAATGGAGTTTTCCAAAAATAGAAGAAAATGTGTTCTGCAATATAGACTTATAGCTATTTACAGAAGTGTTATCTTTTTTCTGTATTTGATACTTTGTGGTAAAATGTTTGAGTGAAAATAGATGCACCAATAATAATAGCTGATGAAAATGCATTAATTTTAAGCTGACCAAATAGTCATCATAAATTTAACTGCAGTAGACTGTAAAATGGCAATTCTTCAGCCAGTTCACTTTTAAATTGATAAAGCAGATGAAAGTGCTTTAGAAAATCTCATTAACCGTCTAACAATGTATTCTGATTCTGTGCATGTCAATTTTATTCCTTTAATCAATTACAACATAATAAACTCTGTGATAAGACAATGCTGAAGCTGCCCAGGAAAACACAAATGATAAAACACCAGATGTAACATCACCTCCGAACAGCAGCTTTCCCAGTTTGCGTGAGACCACACTTGAATCCACCGTGCATAAGCACTGGTGTGAAATGCTGGGCGGAGTTGGTACTACACCTGTAGCTTTCATCTATGGCTGCATAGCAGAGCCTGTACAGTTAGAGACAGCTCCTTATTTACTGCCTTGTCAAGTGCACTTTTATGTAATCAATCTACCTTTTTACCAGTGAATTCTAATTTTCTGTCACACTCATTTCTCGAAGTCCTTCCTGAGACTTTCAAGTAACACTTTCTCTCTAGCTTGACAATTGCTCCAAGAAACCGAGAACTCTTATAATAATTGTTATTTATCTACTAGTTCCCACCTTCCCTTCTACGAGAACTGCCGTTTCCTCTTGAAACAGAGAGTTAATCAGCTTAATGAGTCAGTCTAAGTGGCTTCCATAGATCTGATTTATTAATAGTTCAGAGGACTACTCCAGTTATTGCCATCAGCTTGTGATCGCTTTCTTACTCTTTGTGTTGGGTACATTAGCTACTGCACATTGAAAATATCCTTTGAGGATGTGGGTAGAAATTGGCAGCTGCTCTCACGTATATTGTGCTGCTAGCCTTTGAGGAGTTGAGCAGCATTTATAGCAGTATTTTTACACGGAGTTCTAAACTCAGGAAGAGGCAGTATGAATTTAGTGTTCAAAACAATACATATGAACCTTTGGAAGGATTAATTTCTTTTTTCATAGAGTCATAGAATGGCTTGGGTTGGAAGGGACCTCAAAGATCAATTACACAGATTTTCCTGTGTAATCGCTAAATGCCCGTAAAGGTAAGCATTCTCATCTTTAACTGCAACTCAGTGCATCTAATGAGCGACATCTCACCTTGAGATGCCTGGGACAAAGCTGTTTTCTTGGCAGGCAGCAGTTAGCAGTGTGCTGTGTTCTCAAGGCATAGATACAGTTGGGGTGGTATTTCATAAATTTTAGAGAATGCTAAGAATATGTTCTCCTATTGTAATTTAAAACCACCTGGTATCTGTTGGGAGCAGACAGGCTACAGATTTCAGTAACTTTTGAAATCTGTCAAATGAGCAAATGTGAAGTCTTTGTGCATTGGAGTACTTGAATTTTAGTAAAAGAGATGGAAATGGGTAAAGAGGAGATAAAGCTGAAGAAGAAAGTTTTTGAAAAAATACTCTGATGATCAAAAACCAAACAAAAGCTTGATATACAGATCTCTATTGTTGTTTTTTAAAATCTGACCAGAGTATAAATTTTATTTACTTGATTATACAATATGTTCAACACTCATCTTTTAAGAACTACCTTCTCTTTTCCCATGCCGCGTAGGTGTTGCATTGAAAAAAAAAAAAAAACAGCAACAACAAAAGAAAAAAACATATGGCACTTCCTCTAAGTAAAAAACTGAAATGTTTTTATCCTTCACTGCATACAAATATAGTGCTTTTTTGTTTTATTCAACTGCTTTTCTATAATCACAGATGCAATAACAAGTGAGAATAAATTTTGCCAAGCCAGAGGTTGTATAAATTCTCTTCTTCAGATCTTATATTCATCTTTTTCTCCCTATAATATAATCATACATTACAGCAAAATGTTGAAGGCTTTTACAGTAGTTCAAATAAAAGACTGTGAATAGGGCAACGTATAGTGAAAATCTGAAGCAGCAGCAGCAGCATCTTTTTTCTATATAAGTATATGAAATAATGTTACCCAAAATCTCATGAAGAATTCCTATTTTTTCTTTGTAACATCTGTCATTATCAAAATGAAATTCAGCAGTTGTTATTGCAGTCCCTGTTGTTAGGAAAAAAAAATACTTTGTATGTCTTAGTACGGCAGTTAAAAATCCCTGTGGGGAATTTAATTTGGATCCTTTATAGCAGCAGCATAAACTGGTATAGTCCAGAGAAGCTAAATTGTCTGTGACTGTTCCAACATAACGTTAGCTAAACCCCAAAGCGTCACCTCCAGAAGAAATCAAATGTCGTGGGTTGCAAAGCTGGAGTAAGAACTACATTCTAATTGATCTGCGATTGAAGCAATAAAGCACATTACGAATTGGCATCGCGCTGTCCATTTTTACATCCGCCACAGAGCTGTACGCACAGCGTTCCACATTCTCAGCGATCCCACAAAATAGCAGTGCCAGGTATTTAAAGAATTCAAAGCTGGTTGCAACGTGTGGATTGGCTCCACATGCTGTTAATTCAGGCATTCGCACACAAGAGCGAAGCATTAGGTGTCTTGGATTTCCTCAGCTCTTGCCATCCAGGGTGCTTGCTGGCCTGAGAGTCTCCTAGTGGCATCTCTCCTGTCCAAGGCATTTCTCGCAACAGGTGCCGATGCGCATGCGCTGCAGAGCACAGTAAATATCTAATCTCTTTCTCTAGGAAATCCATACACAAAGTTCGGCGTAATTGTTTTTCTGGGTTGCGGGTTGTCTCCTGTAGGATCTGAAAAGCCTTTTTCCTGTTTGTATTTTCCTTACGTTTAGATTGTGTGATGCCAACTGTCAATGGTGGCATTTCAGGTGTCAGTGGCACTTGTCCAGCTAAGAGGTGCAGGTTTGCGTATCGTAGTGTGCCTGTTGGAGACGGAAGGGCAGTGCAATGAGCTTGATTAAAAGCACGAAATTAAACATTTTTGAATGCCTATGCTGATAGGTATGTCATTAAAGGGAACAGGAAGTGTAGGAAAACAGCAATGATTTTTTCACATAAGCTCTTTGTTGCTGGGTTTTCTGTTTAATATTTAGTGCTTCTGAATGTTTTGGTGAAAGGAAGATAGCTAAGTTTGAAGTTCAAAACCATTTTATTTTTATTATTTAAATAAGTCAATTTTTATTTTTCTTACTGTCTGTATTTTGAAAAATATTTTTATAAAATATTTAACACTATTAATCTACAATTACATTTTTACATTATTTCATTATATTCATAAACTCTAGATCTTTTTTGGAAGTAAATTGAAAAGAAATCTTTCTGACAGTAAACTAGTATATTAGATTTATCTAAAGCCTTATGAAAAAAGATCACCAGGTTTCAGAACTTCTGAATAACAGAGAAGAACCCAGTGAAAGATAATTTGTCCCCACATCCTCCAAACACAACAATTTGTGTGCTATATCAGCTCATTCACAGAGAACGCTTGCTGGCAAGTGGGATGTACTGCAGTGCATTTTTCAATATTCATTATAGCGTGTGATAATTGGAGATGTGCATGGATGTCCAGGGAAAGAGATAGGAAATGACCAGTTAAGACAATCCAAGGACTTTCACTGCGCTACTGCACTGCAGTACACACAACTATATCTGCAGCTTTATCGATATACCTAAGGAAATGTGTTTACTAGAGCTCTTCTTTGCCCTATAAATCCAATTCAGTAGTTAGATGGGAAGTTCTTTCGACTTGGCTGCTAATGTTCCAAATTTGGCCCAGTCTTCTGTACATAGGGAGTGACATATTATCTTCCCAGCTTTGAATTTATTTGGAGAACTTCTCACGATGTATTTCTTACAATCAGAAGACATGAGAGAGTCTGTTAAAACAGTGGTTTCTTCTTTCCCCTGTCCTACCATTTGTAATAAATATTTGTGACTGTAGTTTTTTATTATTATTATTACAATATTTTGGTTTTAGATCAACATTGATTTAGCTTGAAAGTAACATTCTTTATATTACATCTTGTTATTAAAGGCATTGTGTTAGAAACCTCTGTTTAAAAGAAAATAATGATAAAAAATACTGAATGTCTGCTAAAACACAGAGGTGACAGTAGCTGTGACATCCGGTAGGCCTTCAGAAATTTGAAATTTCTGTTCACTGTGAACTAAGTAAATAAATAGGAACAGCAAGAACCAATTCATAACAAATGACCTCTTCCGTTATTAACTGGCAAATCTCCCAAAAGCATTACAATAAATGAACCATAGCTTGAATCGAAACGGCAAAAATGATAACTTTATGTTATACTTTATAAATTTAATTTAATATAAATGGGTTGTTGAAACAGTGTAAGGCCTCCTATACTATTGTTGCTAGAACAACATTCAGTGATTTGCAGATAGAAATTGAATGAGAGGTTTGACTGTATCTTATCTAAATCCATTATTCACTTTTCTGTTTTCCCTGAATAGCATCACTCCTCACTTCTCACAATTTCAGTCCCCGCAGAGTGCATGTGCAATTCTCAGTGTAGCCCATTCCCCAGCTGTTTTGTATATAAAGCCCTGTGTGATTTTTAGGAGCATTTTAGTGCTGTTGCTTTGTAGTGCCCTTCATCAGCCTGGAATGAATAAGGAAATAAATTTTGAAACAATTAGAAGAAGTAGAATAAAAGCCTTTAAAATTAACAGTGAGCAACTTGGAGGGTGCATTTGACTTCTGCAGGATTGTGATACATTGTGCCCCTTTGTTATTCTAATCTCAGACTTTGTCATGCATCCTTTCTCCAGCCAAACTTCATAATTTCTTGAAGCCTTGAGTGGACTGCTCTAGCCAAAAATATGGGGATAAAAGAAAGGAGAATGAAATAAGTTTTCCTTTTTTCTTTTTTTTCCCCCTATTTTTTCTTTCTTTATTTTTTTTAAGTCACCCTTCTTGGAAATGTTCTAAAAAGAGAGAAATTTTCAGGCCTTAAGATGAAAATCTCTAGACCTATTTCTGATACCTGTCTGGTGAAGTAGTTTCAGTGGAATGTTGT
>VXAV01006658.1:26819-37414 GCA_013399715.1 Alectura lathami | reverse complement strand
TCATATGAGACTTGTGAGACATAATCAGTCCTGGTAGCAGCTTTCCAGTCTATTCAGATGGTACTTTTAACACCAGCCAACATTAAGAAAGCTATTGCATAGCACCATCACAAGAAACAAGGTCAAGGCACTGTACGTGCTTGCTCTGCACTAAATGCATAATCAACAAAAACCTACCTATTAACCGAAGGTATGAAAGATTTACACACACACACACTAAATTTTATTATCCTTTTCCACCTTGAAACTGTGTCCTAAAGCAGTGTGAGACTTCTAGACCTCTGGCACATGTTTGCACAGATCCAAACCCCAGATGGAATACTATGTGTGTTTGGTACACCTGGAACACCTAGCCAGTGTGCACATCACCTCTGCCAACCATGTACAATCTAAATGAAGCACTGGGAATTCATTACATACGAACTCAAACGAGCCTAGCTCAGCCATTTACAAGCACATATGGCACTAAGTTAGGATGAGGCAACTCTATTTTATAACATCTAGAAGCCTTGCCCAAGCAGTGCTTTTCACTAATGCAGTACTGAGTTGAGAGGGATTTTTGATAGAAACAAACTGAATAATGGCAGCGAATGCAACACAAGTAAGGCCTTTTACATATTACACACCTGTATGCACCTTTGAGTTATGATCAGATGTATTATGGACCGATGTCCACAATTTACTTTCTTAAAGCTGTTCACTCATGCCTTTCACCCTGAGAATTCCATTTATTCTCCATTTTTAACATATACGGAGCTGAACTTCTACAAACACTTAAGATCTACCCCCTAGTATTTGAAAGTTGCTGTCTCTTTACCTAATTGAGACCGCAACTATTCTTGAATTCTTCCATCCACAAAGTGATTTTAGTTCATGTGGCATTTAAATATAACAGTAAGGTGAGGAGAGCCATCAAAGTGGACTATCAAAGTGCTTTTGTCTCCAAGGATCTCATGGGAGAAATAGACCGTACTGATGGCCATGAAAAAGGACATAGTCAGGAACAGAGGCCTGAGAAGCCAACAGAAAAACTGACAAGTCTGGCACATCCTCTGAGGGAACTGAATGTCTTTCTCTGTTTACAATCTGGAGAGGTCAACACAGAGTGCTGGTGGGCACTGCCCATGCTGGTGACAGTGGCTGTGTTGGTGTTCCACTAATTTCACCACTTAACATGCCTGAAGGAAGTCACATTTCTAAGCATATGCCAGGGAATTATGATTTCCATTTAATTGCTTTTATATCTTGCAGGTGTGACCAAAAAAAAACAAAAATTAATTTGCATTTTTGTAGCTNAAAACAAAAATTAATTTGCATTTTTTGAGCTCCTCTCCTAGAATTTCACGTGTGTGTTCCAGAAAAGCAATCCCAGCAACGCCTTTGCTTTTAAGCTGTGGCACAACAGAATTCTGGCAATTCTGTGCAACAGTGCAGGCTACGTTTGGTCATCACCTCNGTTATCATCGAGATGATATTGCCTGCCACACGATTTCTCTGTTTTCTTCTCACCAGCTATAACTAGGATAAGAAGTAGAAGTATTTCTAGGAACATGCCAGCTTTGCTTGGGCTGGAAGAATGTATTTCCATGCCGTTTTCAAACAGCTTTATACACAACTTCAAATAAACTGCACCGAAATATAGAACAAAGCAGCACTGGCCTCTCTTAAGAAAGGTACCTTGCAAATCTTAAAGTGTGCTGCAGCTGCTGAGCTGAGTACTCCAGTGTTAGGCACTGTCACGCCTTATCTTGATGGATGTAAAAGTTCATACGTTTAGCTTAAAAAAACAATAGCAAAATAGGATTGGAAATACAAAGAGGTCATATTACGTTTCCCACTCTGAGGACTTCATTCCAGTAGCTGAACAAATAATTGTAGCCAGCAAGCTTGTTGGTCCATGAGCAGGCAGAAGCTAAGGAGGTCATGTAAATCACATCACCGAAAGCAAAAATTATTTAACATTTCAAAAACAGTTTAAATTATTTAAAAACACCACCGTCTCTACTGTACAATAATGAGACTTAAGCTCCAGAGAGTTTCAGTTATTTCACAGAGGGTGCCTTAGGAAGTTATTAGATGACTTCACCTGAGCTTATTTTATTTGTAGGAATAGAAACTTTTACTGCAGGCAAGGGTCATCAGTAATGCTGTTTTGTTCAATGCAATGTAGAATGTGTTTGTCATTATCTGTTTTAACTACATGAATTCTAAAGGCCAGCTGAAGCAAGTGAAGCATTTTCCGTCTGTTGATCATTTAGAGAAACTGGAAAACTGCCTGGATCCAACCTGATGGCAGATGTATTTACTGCCTATGTGCTTGTTCCAACACAGCAAAACACGAGTATATGCGCTGCTTGCATTTTTGCCGGGGGGACAGAGGCTTTATATTGTAGTTAACGGACCATCAACAAACAGAAAATTAATTTGGCAAGAACTCACTGATGTTGTGGAAATCAAAGAAGCGTGGTCCGTATGGAAACTAATTAATCCAGCCCACAGAGAAATGAAATGTCAGTTGTATGGGACACAAAAAGTTTGGCATGCAGAAGGTGAAAGAAACAAAGCCATTTTCTGTAAAGAGTTTACCCGACAGAGGGAAATGGTACATTTTGAAAACGGTGCACACAGTTCGGTAGTCGAAATTTCCTTTCTTGAAGAAAGGTTGAAATATTTGTTATATGTTACATACTTGCCCTTAAAGCTGAGTTATCCAGAAATGTCCCTTTTCTGTAGCTGCTGCTACAGAACACTGATCGTCATCTAGTCTGTTAAACATTTTAAACATGGCACCATGATACATCACACTCCTAATATATAAGGTCTTCTGAAATCTGCTGTAAAAAAAAAAAATACAATTATTTTTACAGTTCTGTTCAAAATGTATCAAAAGGCATGTGATAAGTGCCAACAAGAGAGTATCAAACACAGGAAAAATGTTCCAATAGCCTGAAACACTCTGATTCATTCAGGCTCTTGAACTGATAATGAACAATAAAAACAGAATATGGTTGTAATATTCAAAATCATAAGGTCATATTTTGTCTCATTTTAGCCATCATGCACACTGTCTCAACAAGTCTTAGCACTGGAATTTCACCTCTCTACATTGACCCCATAGTATTCCTGAGAAGCAGAGCTAAACAGCACTCATCAAATCTGTTCTTTGCACACGTGTATGCTGGTTACCAGAGAGGTCTGAAAGGGGGAGCTCAGCTCAGTTATCATCCTGCGGTTCAGCTTGAACCAAGTTTCACCTGAAGGCTAGAAACAAATGTGAGAGTGAGGCTGATGGTATTTTCTGGCCCACTTCCTCACTTCTGGGGATGATACGTCAGCCTGCAGGACATCATGTCACCATACAACTGCAAGCTTTGATACGAAGAACATGTTATTTATTGCAGAAGCGCAAAAGTGAAGATGTGCTCCACATTGTATTCACCCTAGTTCTCTCATTACCCTCTGAAGAGGCATGTACCTCCTCTAACACTAAAAACTGAGAGAATATAATGTATAACTAACTTTTCATGAACAACTCAGATACAGTCAGCAGAAGAAAAAAGACCACAAAGGGCCTTTGGTAACAACAACTCAACACTGATTCATTCACAACAAAATTCCCTGTTACAATTGGACTCACTGCCACATAAGAGTCAACATCAGAGTCAACTCTTTAACAGGGGGAAGAAATGGCCAGCTGTTATAGAAGGCACAATGACAACTGACACAACAAAGCACTAAAAGATCAGCACTCAGAAGTTAGGCTAGAAAATTCTCTTCACTTGTGTGGTGCGGATTGGCTAACTAACCAAACAGAACATGAATCAGCATGGGCACAGATGCACAGAGTTGGCTTCCAGTAAAGCTGAAGAAAATGCATCTGCAAAGGGGAATTTGGTTCCCAACATCATATTCAGATACCCTTGTTCATTTTTGCCAGAAAATAATTCTTCTCGCCGTAGTACTGGAATGCAATAAAATGAAACGTACATCTGTAAAATGAGAATGTACAGTATGTATTGTGTAAAACTGTAATAATAAGATGCATCCGAGAAGACAGTGCAGTTTACATGACCGAGATTCCTTCATTGTTCGAGTGTCAAAGTGCCTCAAGAAAAACTAGCTGTCATTAAATAAGGATATGCTACTGTTGCTGAGTTACTAATCACAACGCAGTTAAATCACAATTTGTACAAATCTCAAACTCAAGCTAACAAGCAACAACTCTTAAATGGAAGAAAACTTAGAATAATAGCATGGATCACACGTTTAAGTTACAGAAATGAATGAGCTTGGCCACTCTGCCTGTCGATGGCCAGACAGAGCTCTCAGTAGACTGAAGGGAAATGCCTCTGCAGGCACATAAAAATGTGGAGGGTGTCAAAAAATGCACATGCATTTTAAAGCACATGCATTATTTGAGCAATTACAAGAGGTGCTCAAAGTGGTTACCATCAGCCTCCAGACGCTTCTGATTACTTCAGAATGATTTTGGGCTCCTCGAATGACAACAGTGCTTCCATCATGTTCTTTGACTGCCCTGCCTGTCTGTCCCAAGGGGTGCCAGCATTCATCCGATGAACTCCATCTTTTGAGTGAACGTCACGGTACACACTGCTATCGTAATTCAATTCAACTTCAAAATGTAATACATAGATAACATGTCTTAAAATAAGTATATATGTATTTTTTTTTTTTGGCACCCCTGGTATTAGAAAAAATCATTATTCATAAATAGTTTTGGACGTAGAACCTAAAAAACTTCAATCCTAGTCCTGATAAGTATCTCAGTGGTCCCCAAAGAGTTTGTCCTGACAGCAGAAACAAGTTTTGGCAACTAAGAAGTTAAACAACAAAAAAAATCTAGGTTAACAGAAGGAGGACTGTCAAGGCTGGGAGTCCTAGGAAGAGCAAGATTTTCATATCCTTCTCCTCAAAAGGATATTAACAACAAATTGCTCAGGCATCCCAGATCAGCATTCCTGTAATTGAGATGGGAAAGAACATACCTCCTTTTTTAAACTGAATGTCTCTTCATAAGCCGTGAACATTAAAATTGTCTAAGATATTAGTACATCTAACCAGAAGTACTGTGCTTATTGATAGCTTTAGCATGAACAAAGTCACTAAGGCATAGAGACATTTCTTTAGTCATCTTAGCACTGTCTACAAAAACAGCTGAAAAACAGCAGGCAGAGCCAAACTAGCAAAAACTCATTATTTCAGCTGTACACATTCCCCAGGGAGAACATTTTCCTTTAGAATTTTATCTGGACTGAATACAGAGAATAAGAAATCCAGCTCATTTATAACTGGGGTTGTAAATATCTTGGGCTTGTTTCTTTTAATTATCGCACATGTGTTTTAAACAACAACCAAAAAGCCTCCCTACTCTGTTCTACAACTTACCCATACACATTCTATTCCAAAAAAAATCCAAAAACAAGGAAGGAGGAAAGAAATCAAAGCATGCTGCCAAATGAATCAATATTTTTCATTTCTATTTTATCATCTAAAACCTTCAGTGCTTATTAATGAATTCTAATTGGGTAGGTTCCCATTGTGCATGTTCACTGTTTCATGGCTGGTAAGACATGGAATTTAATGTACAATTAATCATGACTGTAACCCCCTCTTGAGCATTCTGCCACCACACAACCTCCTGTGTAGGTGCCCTTAGTTCTCTGCAAATTTCATCTGAAACAGACAATATGTCTTGTAACTCAAATGTGCATGATATAAAGGCAAAAGAAAGCCAAGACCTATAATTCTGCCATGTGGAGAAGACTGCATGAACTCCAGCACGCTACATTTTTCCCAGTGCAGTCATGAGCTCAACATAAAATCCTTCAGTGGAGAGGTATTCTGCACAGTAGTACTGCTCCAGCCATGTTCAGAGTCACAAAAAGCTGCAACATCTACTTTCGACATGATATTTTGGCGTTGACGTGATATTGCTGATGGCCAGCCAAGCTTAAGAGTCACTGTCATGGAGCTAACCAGCTGTGGAAAGGAAAACAGCTCTCCCTTTCTCTTATAGCCAATACTATACACCATCTACCACAGCACAGTTTGATACATTATTCTCATTCTTCAAATAATAGCTTTTAATTAAATTGAACGAAAAAAAATAAATATGCCTCTGCTATTGCTAGTTATTACTTCTGAACAAAAATACGAAGATCTCTTCCACTTCTAACACAAGTCTGGACTCCTCCTGGTTTAAGTGTAATCACAGCATAAATATAGTCTGGCACGGTGACTGCATGTTAAAAGCTTGATTTCATGTGCCATCCTGAACATCATCAGCAACAATCTGTCTTTTTTAAAACATAAACATATGACTGGGCAGCAGTTTGAAACATATTCCTTTGTACAGAGCTTTCAACAACTTCCTGCCTAGGTGATAAGTACAAACACCATACACAGACATGGACAGGGTTCACATGTGAACAGCAAAATTTTTGGATTTCAGGTCAATTTTTCCAGTAGCTACAACACAAACATTTTTGAGGGAAGGACCCCCACCCCTTCAAGTAGTTTGACTAGCAGGTGGTTTTCAGATGCCAGCTTCATCGTTTCTACCATTCGATTTCACTAATGCCCCAGCAGAAATGTACAAAATCAACACCTAGATAAGCAATGCTGACAACGACCCTGGTGACACTGCTCAAGGCACAAATTCCTAATGTAAGGGCAAAGTAATTTATGACAATGGGTTCAGAACAAGGTAGCTGATGAAAGTGCTGTGAACCAGGACACAGCTACAGATACCAGATCCAGCCTTATCAATTCATACTTAAACCATGACTTCCATCCTAAACAGTGAGATCCCACAAATCAAAAGGCCCAGTGAGATTAACACAACAAATGGTTCTTAGAAGGCTTTTTAATGTTAATTAACGAAAACAAATCATCTCACATTCAACTGGCAGGCATACCACGGAGCAATTAGGAAGGATATACCCTCTGTTTCCACCCTTTACAACATGGAAGCATCCCCAAGAGCAGAGGCTGTTGTACATTCCAGGTCTTTACCGGACCATTAACAGTATTCTGAAGATCAAACCTATGAAATAATGTAACATTTAATTCCTTACTCAGCTCCACTGTACCTGTGCCATTGCAATAATTCAGATGAACAATCAAGAGGAGAACAACATCTGATCTCTGGCTCCACAGCATCAGGTAACTGAATGCTGTAGAAAATAAATTCTCTGTAGCTGTTCATACAATTTCACAAGATGTCTAGTGGTTGTCTTTTTTCTCGTAACACCAGTTTTAGCTACCTGATTCAAATGCCATGCAAGGCAATGGAGTTCTTTCTATTTACTCCAATAGACTTGCAATGAAGGTTTGTTAGATTCTTACAAAATTATCTCTGCATACAGCCACAGAGCTCATGCAAGTGAAAATTATTTCTTTCCTTCTGAAGTCAGTGAGAAAATGCAGTAGTGGTGACAGTTGCTATTTTCCCCTCTAATCCACTATAACTTTTTGCAGTCCAACAGAAAATACCTGACAAAGCCATAGATGTGCTCACTGAAACCCCAGCAGAAATCAAAACAAGACAGTGAGCCATCGCTGAACTTAGTTCAGCTACACAACACTGAGAGAGCTAAAGCCTTTTAGAATAACATAAACAAGTCAATCCCAGAGGATAACATGCAGAAAAATATTTGAAGAGAGAAACCCCGCGATGTAAATGAGAAATACTTGGTGGAAGAAAACCGCCTACACAATTCAGACTTGGACAGAACCTCCAGATCTCAGATTTTTTTAAGCTTCCACGTAATTAATAGCTTCCTATCTAGTCACGTTAATCACCTAAGATCCAAGAGCATTATATCAAAACATAGGCCCCTCTAACTCCCTCTGAACCATTTAAATACCAAAAACTAAATTTTCCATTACCAGTCATGAAACAATTGTGAGTTGCATGCCTTACAGGCAACATATCTTTCTTTATATATAAAACATATCCTTAGCCCCACATTTTTCAAGTATTGCTCTTTTATAACAAGCCCTCAGACAGCTTTACATCAAATAACCCTCTCTCTCAAAGCACTGTTGAACTAAGGCAAGAGGCTGAACAAACAAACAAAACAAACAAACAAAAACTAGGAATCATGATCCTGATTAATTTCCATCAATCCTGACTTGATTAATGGAAAGGAGAAATACAGTAAGGGGTTTTAACAGGAGATAGGTTTGTCTGACAATTTAGAAAAACAGAGTGTGTTCAAGAGAAGTCAAGTGAAGAGGCAGAATTTTAGCCAACCTCATTAAAGAATATACATTTGTAAAAAAAAAAAAAAAATCATTTTAAGAGGAAATCAGCAGGTGGGGTCAGCAACACCAATTTAGCAAGAATACCCCGTGCATTTTAATAAGCTAGTGCACAATCATTTAGATGAAAATACATGGCATTGTGTAAAAGAAACCTGACTTCACAGTTTCATAATAAGGAAAAAAAAGTTATATACAGAAGAAGAAAATAAATGCAATACCAGGCAAGAGAGGACACCTAAATAACATATTTCACAGTAATTTAATGTTTTCCATGAGCTTTTGAAACTGCTTTAACAGCTTTCAATCAGCAATCAGAAATCCATACAACCCTTTCAGTAATGTACAGACTGAGACAGACACAAGGACTCACCCATCTTCCATCAGATAAGTTTGGTCTGAATAAGCTCAATAGATTCCTCTCTTTATTTAACCACTCCAGGTTATTTCAATTTGCTCTCTCATGTGGAAGGAATTTTGTCATAGCACAGGTGTCCTTAGATCATTAAGGGAGCCTGAAACATCATATTAAAATTGAGTAGATGACTCAGATAGTAAGCACTGCATCAGATGAATACAAATGCTCAGACAAGCAAACAAAATGCATCAGTTAAGGCGAAAATTTCCAGCTAGTCAGTTGCTTAGTACATATTCTACATTCATGATGCTGTATCTCATCCTTCTTTCACTGTCTTACCATAAAAAATACTGCATAGATAGATCTTCTGTAACCCAAAATCAACTAACAATTCAACAATCAATTTAAAATCACAAAAGCAATAGCTATGACTATCCAATCCATCCTGTCCTCTGTAAACAAGAGTGAAAACGATCCAGATAAAAACTCATTTTCCCTTTGATTTTGAACAGCAACGGAGTGACTTAGCTTTGACTGATCGCTTGAAACAATTCTCAAAGAGCAGGTTGGATAAATACAACCGCTAGGAAATAGTTTGCTGAGGTTTGGNTGTTATATTGTGTTAATGTTATTGACTGCCTCTCCAGGCAGGAAAAATGTCATAAACGTGGCCATTGTATCTGACGAACTACTACCTTTTACTACGTTTTTTTTACTACTTTTTGTTTGTTTTTCTTCTGACATTAAATATTTTCTTCCGTGACGGAAATCTGTAGATTCTCACAAAATGAGGCTTATGATACGCTTGAAGGTTGTCAGGGGCAAGATGATCAGCTATGTAAGTTCATTATTTCATTTGTGTTTGGTCAGTAATTGCCATTAAAAACACAAGCAATTCTAAATCTCTGCCGCTTCAGAGATTTTGTGGTTACTTCATGACAACATGAGAAGAAAGGTAGACCTCAAGATAATAGTCTGATACAAACCTACAGGAATCTTGGATATATTTATGTCAAAACAGATTCCCTACATGTCAGTCTTGTTGCACCATACTGATAATATACACCAGCAGATGTGATAGAAACAGGTCTCTAATAACAACAGAATAGTGAGTTTAATTGTACACATAATTTTGTGTCATAATCAATCATACAGCCAATCACTGCATGGGAACAAAGACCAGACACACGCCATTGGTTTACATTTCACACCATAACTCCAATCTGCTACTAGTGCACGCTCAGGATTCAAAACACTTCTCACCAACAGCAGTTTTTAGGCAGCTATTGCTTACAAAGGACAGTTTGGTCAGTACAGCCTGTTACGACTTGTAACATTTTCTTACGAGAGTTCTAAGTTCCTTTTCCCACATTACTATATAAATCATTTCAGTATTCAAACAGATAACTTTGGCTTCAAAAAGCAGAACTTCTGAGGCTTCACTATACTTTTTCTAATCAGTCCTAATACTCTGTACCATCAGGAAAATCATTAAATTCAAGAATGTTCATTCACGCTTTTGCTCTGAATTGATTTTTTTTTCAGTAATTTCTAATCCAATGCTTTGCAGATGAAATGGCCCGTATTAAATGTCTGTACATATCTAGTGTAAATGTTTCCAGACACTCAGACAAACAGACTGAACTCTGTGCTCAAAACAGGCAGAAGTGCAGCATCTTCTAAGTTTTTCTGTGCAGAGCAGAAACAACTTTTCAGAGAACTAAAACTTCTTCACAGTTGCAGCAGGAGCACCATTTGCTGATAAAAGATTGGGGCTAACCCCTAGATAACCCTTAGGGGCAGGCTTTTCCCCCTGCCAGTACCATGCAACGTACATATGCGCACCTAGTACTGACTCACAAAACCATCCACCTGTCCCAAAAACAAGTGAACCACATTAAACAAGAAAGAACCATGACCACAAAAAGAAAAAAAAAAAAAAAAGAAAAAA
>VXAV01006658.1:0-11946 GCA_013399715.1 Alectura lathami | reverse complement strand
AAGCTGAAGAGACCCAGCTCCCTCAGCCTCTCCTCATGAGGGAGATGCTCCACTCCCTTAATCATCTTGGTGGCTCTGCGCTGGACCCTCTCCAGCAGTTCCCTGTCCTTCTTGAACTGAGGGGCCCAGAACTGGACGCAATACTCCAGATGTGGTCTCACCAGGGCAGAGTAGAGGGGGAGGAGAACCTCTCTCGACCTACTAACCACACCCCTCCTAATGCACCCCAGGATGCCATTGGCCTTCTTGGCCACGAGGGCACACTGCTGGCTCATGGTCATCCTGCTGTCCACCAGGACCCCCAGGTCCCTTTCCCCTACGCTGCTCTCCAGCAGGTCAGTACCCAACTTATACTGCTTCCTGGGGTTATTCCTGCCCAGATGCAAGACTCTACACTTGCCCTTGTTAAATTTCATTAAGTTTCTCCCTGCCCAACTCTCCAGCCTGTCTAGGTCTCGCTGGATGGCAGTGCACCCTTCTGGCGTGTCAGCCGCTCCTCCCAGTTTTAACACAGATATTAATATATATACTATTATATATATAATATTATATATTATAACACAGATATTTAACACAGTTTTAACCACAGATATGCTTTATATATGGAATAGATAATGATAGGCTTATCCAAGCATAGTATTATCCTCCTAGTACCTTGAGAAAGAGTACAAAGCACAGGAACAGATGTCCAAATGCAGGCAATGAAGGCCAACTAATATTTGTATGAGTGTATGCATTGTAAAAAAGATAAGCAGAGCATTTCTTTCCAATTGACAGTCCATTTTTGGGACTCAGCCATCACACATGCAGAAAGTCACTACTGTAACTGAGCAAGCTAGAAGAATGTAATCAGTGTTGAAACGGCTTTTAATTTTAGCTGAATACTTTTTGATCCCTATTCTTTCCCACATGATTATTCAATTTCCACAGAAGATTTCTCAGTGGCAGTAAGCAGAAACGTGGGACTGGATCAACTCCGTTGTATTTATTTTTTTAAAACTGTATCTTCAGACAGGCATTCAGCTTCTCCATTATTGCTGTCAACTCAGCTGTCTGGGGGAGCTGTAGATATCTAATTAACATTTCCTTTGGACAATATCACAAAGTAAAAACATGCAATACATCACATCTGTCTAGCACTGTCTTGCTAACATTATGCTTCAACATCACACAAAGCACAAATATTACATTAAATAACATTTGTGTCCCTCATGTATATTACCAGCAGGGAGACACTACTAGCTGTCTCAGTAAAAGTAGTCTATTTTCTAATAGTATAAATAGAATGAGTGTAACTGAATTTTTAGACAAGTCTGTTGTTTGTGTTGGTGGTGGTTTTATTTCAAACAGTTCTAAACAAGCTTAGTGGTCAAAAGCCATGATGATCTTGAAGGGAACACCATGTCCCACAGGTTTTTTTTGCATCCATTGGACTGCAACAGGGTTGACACATTTGAGGCTGCCCTGTGATGTTCATGACGACTGTGGACCACTGAAGTGCTAAGTTTTTCATTACACTAAGCTTGTTCTACAAGAAGTCATCAGTTTGCCAGAAAAAAAGAAAAAGACTACTTCCATATTTAAGGCAAAAAAATCTCAAGCTAATTGAATTCCTTAAAAGACACACACTGTGATGCCATGTGGTGATGGGAGTAGAGAGAAAAGGACGGACATACAGAGAGTAATTTTGCGAGCAGTCCTGTGCTAACTGAATAACACATATTCACTTTGTGTGCTTATTTAAGTAATAATCTCTTTTCACGTGCATCTTTTAGTCATTCACAGAATTACAGAATTGCAGGAGTTGGAAGGGACCGCTGGAGATCACCTAGTCCAACCGCTCTGCGAAAGCAGGTTCCCTACAGACAGTTACACAGTAAAGTGTCCAGAGAAGGAGACTCCATGAACTCTCTGGGCAGCTTATTCCAGTGCTCTGTCACCCTCACAGTGAAGAAATCCCTCCTCATGTTTGTATGGAGCTTCCTGTGCTCCAGTTTTTCCCACTGCTCCTTGTCAGTTGCTTATTGACAGCTGCTAAGCAAACTGATTGGGGTAACAAGTAAGATCGTGTTGGGTTTAGGAAAAGGAATGCGGTTGGACAACCGGCAACAAGCCGACTGCTGCAAGGCACAGTATTGCTTTGCCTCTGAGTCTTGTGGGAGCTCAGGATGCTATTGTCCATCACAGGCAGGAACATTTTTCTCGATCAAACAGGCTGAAGCTACTTCAAAAGCATTTGACTGAAGAACTCCCTCCTAAACCTTACTTCCTCACCTCTTCCTGATCTTACCCACAAGGATGTTAGCGGAGACAGCTTCAAAGGCCTTGCTGAAGTCAAGGTAGACAACACCCACTGCTCTCCCCTCATCTACCCAGCCCGACATGATATCATGTCAGATTGGCCAAGCATGATTTCCCCTTGGTGAATCCATGCTGACTACTACTCACAGCCTTCTTTTCTTCCACTTGCTTGGAGATGATCTCCAAAAGAAGTTCTTCCATCACCTTCCCAGAGATGCAGATGAGGCTGATTGGTCTGTAGTTTCCGGGGTCCTCCTCCTTGTCCATTTTGAAGACTGGAGTGACATCGGTTTTCCTACAACCCTCAGGCACCTCTTCTGTAATCCATGACATTTTGTAGATGATAGAAAGTGGTTTGGCAGTCGCAGGAGGAATTGAGCGCATACAACTGTGCAGGTCTGGGAGCAGACCTGGGGGAACCCAGTTCAGTGTTTCAGATGTAGCAGATGAGGGGAGAAAAGCAGTTACTCTCAGCATCAAGCACCTGGAAAACACACATTTTTGAGAGGAAGAGCAGGAAAAGAAGTCCAGCACTTCCTGCTCCAAGGCCAGCATCCCCATGCCCAGCACCCTGGCCCTCCTCACTGGAGGAGCCCATTCTCCCAAAATCTGCCACCAGCTTCTGCTCTGCAGTGCTGAGACACAGACCACAGAGAGAAGATCCTCACGCATCTCCAAAGGTGACGGGACCTTCAGGACAGGCAATGACCCTACTGGGGGGAGGACCTTTTCACCATCACCTGCCCTCATTCCACTGTCTCTGCACACAGTTCTTGTGACCTAAGAGGGGCACCTCCAGGACCTGTGTGCCACAGGCCATAGGGATGCAAACAGTCTGGAGCTGTGGGCCATGCCCCATCCATCCCCTTCAATGTGAGATGTCAGTGCTGCTGATAAAGCGCCTGGGCAGCCAAAGCTTTGCCTCTTCTACATCTACTGTTAGCACAGGCTGTTAGAAAGCCAGCACAGCCGGCTGCTGTCAGGAGGATCCCAGTCAGGTGAGGGCCTGAATCATTTCCACTGTTTCATTTCCACCAAAGATGGGAGCAGGCAAGAGGAAGCGAAGGGGACCTGCCTTCAGTCCCGCGCAGGGTCTAAACAGCACAGGAAGCTCCTGCCAGAGGGCATCCTCTCCCATGCAGTCTGGAACCACTGGTGCAGCACTTGTATTCCAAATCAAGACTGAGATGGATGCCTTCTCCTACTGTGATTCAGCATGAAAACAGCTTGAGTTGTGGTGTAGGAGACAGATCTGTTGGTGTCCTGCTTCATAAGTTGTAGGACTGGCACAGAGAGGAATGGAGCCGAGGTCAGAGCCCAAGGCTGCAGTGATCCCAGGAACTGCTCCTGCTGGGGCCTAACCCCACGCAGCTCTTCCCACAGCCGGGGGGGGTGGGGAGCAGGAAGAAATGAGACCAGCAGGATCTGGCCAAGAGCGCTCCACATGCCTGTGGGATGTCTCTCTCTACTCTGCCCACGCCACCCCTCTCCTGCACAGGCAGCATGGCCCTCCTCGCCAGGGCAGGGACTGGAGCTCCCAGGCCCGGCTCTTTCCTCCTCCCCATTGACACCCCACTGCCCTCACCCTTATAGATGTCGTGGAGCATCTCATCACTTAGTCCACCCTTCCAGCACAACGAGCCCTGCGTACAGACAGCCCGTTACAAACCCTGCTGGCCAGCCCGCCCCAGCAGCGCAGCTCCCCTCCATTGGCCCGACCACGTGTTCTGCTGCCACTGGGCAGGCCTGAGCCCAGGCTGGTCCCCTGGGCATAATGCCCCAGGGGTTGTGAGGGACCCAGCCCCCGGAGAGCAATTTTCTGGAAAGTATCTTTTTCCAAGAAGAGACGAAACCGACACCTGGAAACGTTAATCTGTATGTTTCATGTAACCAAATAAGTGCAACATCATTTGCAGGAGAAATGTATATGTATATATACAGATAAAATGTGTGGGTTTGTATGTATATATATTTATAGAGAGAGAGAAATGTATTTCATTTTTGAAAGAGAGAAGAAAATCCCTGTAACCTTGCTGTTCAAGATGGGGGGCAGGGAACCAAAATAAAAATACCACACACGCAAGATGAAGCCTAGTGCAAAGTCTACTGTCTCCAATTAGGAACAACTCCATGCAGAAACTCTTATCACAAAAGGTCTTGGGAGGTAGGATGTAGGGACCACATCTAGAAAACTGATGGCAAGAAACATTAACCACTCTGGAGTCTACAGCAGTAGAATCTCATGGTAGAACACAGACGCATGCAGACAAGGCTTTCTGCAGATCTC
Source organism: Alectura lathami (assembly GCA_013399715.1). Taxonomy (NCBI): domain Eukaryota; kingdom Metazoa; phylum Chordata; class Aves; order Galliformes; family Megapodiidae; genus Alectura; species Alectura lathami. Next base: position 7,358 of record VXAV01006658.1, on the reverse strand, counting down.
AACCACAAGACAACTTCCAAAATACCAAGTTTCTAACAGAGTGGGAAACTTGAGTTTCAATGTGTTCTACATCCAGTTCTACAACATGCTGGAGATGCTCTCCAGAGCACAGAAGACTTTTGCAGTAGCAAAGTAACTGAGACAAAAGCCATCCTTCCCCAGAACCAATGTCTGAAGTGCTACAGAATTTTTATGCACTGATTATGTGTGGGTTGGAGATACTTCTATGGCATTTGTTTTTCTACTTTTTAGTTTCAAGTTTCTTTCACAGTACTCAAAAAGTATTGATTGATTTTGTTGTTATTCAAAGACATCCTCAGAAGTCTGAGAACAGACACCGAGATTACATTAGATATTACCTCATTCCTGTGTGAAGGATAGGTTTTTAAGGAAGGAAACACTCAACTAATCAAGAAAATAATATTCCATAGCACTCATTATCTCTATTACAGCATTAACACTAATTTAACTCCAGAAAAAAAAAGTAGTAATATAAGTCTACATTTAGGAAATTATTCAGCTAAAAATATTTAGCATACTGCTCACACAGCAGTCCCATAACTGACCTAGGTTTCTAACTTAGAGTCCAATATTTGAATACCACAGGTAACATTTCCTATAAAACTCCTGTATGGAGCTGCCACTAGCAGCATTACTAAGGGACATCAAGTGTTTCTCTTCACAGCAGTAAGATAAATGTCCAGCTTTGATATTTCAGCCTGTCTGTACTATTTCCAGTCTCTCTCCTTTCGTTTTCATTCAGCTTTTGTTTCTAACACTGCTACACAGTGTCATGCCATCATTCTACTAACATGTATTTTACCCATGAAACACCCAAAATACCACTGCTTTTTCCTGTTACGTCCAGGAACCATTTTAAGATAACAATTGTATTAAGCAAAGTCTTCTCCACCTCTCACTGCTACATTTAATTGTGTTATTACATCTTAATTAGAAGAAAAACACCAGGATTATTTACCAAGCAAATCCCTCTAGAAGAACAATTGCAGTCAAAATCATCTATTAAGGATGGTTCTTTTCCTGGCTAAACAATCAGTAAGGAAATTCATGACATCAATATCTAATTTCATAATGCAACATAACTGCCTACAGTAGTTGCTTGAGGAGTGGGGGTGCACAGCAGCCTTCCAGCCTGTTCAAAGAGCTGTCAAATCTGCAAAACAGTTTGCCAGAATGTACAGAATTGGGAATACAAACATGCTGCAACTTCCTAGTTCCTGTAATTCTTCCCTATGAGCCTGAAGCAGGTAGCATTGTTGCTCAGCATCCCCAAGAAGTACCAATCTCAGCCATCATTTGGGATACGTAGACCTTAACTGTTCCATCTGGTGAGGGTTATAGCAATATAATAGGATCTGTGAGGCTCACGTTGTCAGACCCACAAAGGCTGCAGAAATCTTTTCCTGGAAAATAAATAAATGAATTTAACCCTTTGCAACTTACCCATGACTTGCAGGGCAGTTCAGGTACAGCCCTTCCCCATAGGCTTACAAACAGGACACTGAGGAAGCTGGCACTGGCCATCTTAGCTGCATTTTTTTTTTTTTTTTAAGCTATGTTACAGTTGCATATGGTACTATGAACTACAAAATAGATCATTTATCAAATTTCATGAAGCTGAGTATTGCACAGGAGCTAAATAAAAAATGATGAGGTAAGGGAAGAAGCAGAGTAAAAGAAAAAAAATCTCATACTCTATTAACAATAGAAATGTAATTACCAAATTTATATTATACAAGTTACTCTGGCTGGTGTTTCAAACACAAGTCTTTTTACCATTTAAACAAATGAACGACAAATACAAACAATAATTACCACAAAAAATTACTTGCAAGGTTTTTTGTTCAAATAAACAGTACTTCCAGTATGCTCATTTAAATATGCAGGTCGTGCAGCTGTTAGAAGATAGAAAGGGACCGGGCAGTTATTCTGCTAGCCTTCTGCGTTCATATCATCGAAGCATAGAATGGTTACAACAATGGTCATACAACTTCTGTTGTCTGAAATTGCATCTCTTGTACCACCCCAAGTGGCAGCCCCCTGAATTCTTTTCATTTTGTCACTATTACCTTTTGAAATTCATTATTTGTTATNCCAAAATAGTTCAAGTCTTTGTGGCAAGATGCAGTGCCAGGTAGCGCAACTGATGGGCCACAACTGATGGGACAGCCACGGCAGTAAGATTCTCAGCCCCAGATTACCCTTGCCGAAATAGCACATAGCCCGTATGTGACTGCCAACGGTGAAATTGATCCAAGTGAGGTCAGAGACAGCTCCATCTGTGTGAACTGTGCCTTCCACCACATAGAGTGGGGAATGGAATTTAGTCCTCCAGTTACACATTCAGACTTAGTCACTGAGTGTTTGAGGTTTAATACAGCTGGAGTCCATCCTAGTACACTAACTTGTTGTAAAAAAAAAAAAANNGTAATACAATCTTTTGAAAAAAAAAAAAAAAAAAAAAAAAAAAAAAAAAAAAACAGCCTTGTTGGCAGTTTTCAGGACCTTTGGACACAGTAAGCATATAGCATTATAGCATGCGGGTAAGTGCTGTATGCTGATCCTTTTCAAACACAGTACACAACATCTTTTATCCAAGCTGTATTAAGTTCACTCAAAGAACACAGACATTTTTTGCTGTGACATTAAATTTCTCTTCCTACTCCCCATTTATTCTATTAAAGAAATAATCAGACCTTACCAATACATGAGTCATTTTAAGAACACAGCTCATTTAAATTCCTATCTGTTGCTATAGTAAGAGACAATCCAAACCACAAATATCCCACTGGAGTGCCATCCATGCATTAAGCAACTGCCTAGTTTTGCCAGATCTGGCCATCACGTGCATGCAGAAACAAGCAGAGAACACTGAACCAATTAGAGAATTATTCCTAAGCTTTTACCACCTTCTTGGTCATTTTCTAATGTCAGACCTTTACATGAAAGATCAATACTCACTGTTGTGCAATATTTGACAGTGCTATACTGAAATTGAAGGGCTAGGTAACGTGATTATTCCTTTAAGAAGTAGGCAAGTAAGGAAAAAATGGCATTCTAAGGAAAGCAATAGCTTTTTGATTTACGCCCATACTTGTTCCAAAGCTCCTTCATGTCCTTCTGCTACTGCTATCAATTCTCTGCATTCCCACCACTTTCTATCAGGCATTTGCCTTAAAATCACACATCTGTGCCAAATGTATCAAAATATCCAAAAAGAAAAATCATAAATTGTTCAAGTAGCAAAGCACTGTAGAAATCCAACATTAGAACATGTGACTGATGATGCAATGAGCTAGAGGTCAGAAGTTCTGATAACTCTCTGATGTTTTGTCGTATTTTTATAAATTTACCTTTCAGCATAAAAACTTGGTAAGAAAAAGGATTTAGACTGACATGAAAGCTACTTAACACAGTTTCAACAGTTTAAAAAAAAAAAAAAGCAACACATGAAAAAACCTTGGAATAGGAACCAACCAAGACATTCAGAAAATGTCAAGAGGATATCAAAATCTCTGTTACAAGTAATTTATACAAATGTTCTGTGAAATTCTGCCAGCCAAAACCTGGGCGAATGCACTTGGTTATAAACACACAGGTATGTATATACATACCCATACACGTATACACATAATATACAGTGAAACTTGAGATACAAAAGCTAACCAAAGAGATAGAACGAGAACCAGCTCAAGCTTACTTTATACACAAAATGACCTGCTTTGGGTTTAGCCAGGCACTCTCACACCGGTATTTTAGACCAGATGCACAATGACTTCTTTCATACGAACCCAAAAATAGGGACTAGACTTCAGAATTGCACCTAATGCACTCCAGCTGCCAAAGGCCGGTCTGTCCATGGGACCAGCCTAGAAGTGGTTAACAGCAAAGAAATAACAGTGACTTTCACATTATCCTTGTATCTTCAAGGAACATTGCCAAACGTTTTTAATTAAAAAAAAAAAAAAATTGGAGGGCATCATGTTATTTTTCATTAGCTGTGTTAGCTTTTAGCTCATGCATTCCAAATCTGGAAGCTAATAAAGGGTTGAACTTGGTGGAAAGTTTCATTTATTTTCATCTATAAATTAAGGACATTAAGTGTTCTCCTAAACCAAAAACATCACCTACCCATATCAAAACGTAACAGCTCACAGCGTACTATGATCTGTAGAAGCAAAGAGCCTTTTGATCAACAGCTTTGTGCTCACTGCAGTGCAGCGGAGAAGCAGGGAAGCATCCTGGCACTGGTGCAAGCTGTCCTGCTTCTGTTCTTTTATACTCGGGGGAGGCTGAAAGCTCAACACCCCAACATCTGTCGGAGGCCGTAACAAGACCTTGGCAGCACGCTTAAGCTCGCCCTGGAGCAGCCCCACGCATCCAGCTGCACCTTTTGAAAGGGCATTGTGGCACAAAATGAAAGGAGCTCACAAAACCCAACAGTAACCACCATGTTCTCATGCTTTTTCAGTATCCAGCCACAGAAAGCTGCTCTGCAAACCACCCCAGGTGCTACAAAGCCTGTTGTGCAGAACTTGTGCTCAAACTTGTTGCATAAAAGCCACTGCAGGTGCATATTCACAGTCTGTACCATTAGCGCCTCGGGATTATCGTATATGAAATCCAGTGGAACACAATTACACTTGATTAAAGAAAAACATATTTCCTTCGGCACAATTACACAAAAAGCTTCTGGCGATCCACAGGACCACCTTTGGTTCCTCTCTCCAAGCAGGCACCAGCCTGGCACTATCCTCCATCATGGTCACTCCTCCAAGATCTCCCAAGGGTTCTGTTTAGTTCAGGAACCTCTGCAGGATCCAACCCGCAGTAGTACGAGTCTCACAGAATCATCCCAATCATCTCTTCCTCACAGCCTTCTCAGTGATGATTTCTTGGCTGGCATTTAAAGAAGTCTTTGGAGAGGCAGCCTTACAACAAACTGGAGTGAATTTCGTAGCTGCCTGTCCATGCACAGCAGGGGTTTCACATGAGACCACAAGAAACTGAGGGCAGCCAGACTCATGGTTTGTTTTTTCCCCCCCCCAAACTGAGATTGTTCTCTGATTATTCATATGATCCACAAATGTAACAAGACATGGTACTTGCCAGGCACATCACTCAAGCATGCTGCCAACTTGCAACTATTTCAGCTATCAACAAACCCAACCTATTTAAATCTCATGCCAAATTTCCAGTGTGCATTCCACAATAAGTTAAATGGTTTTCAAGTTTCCAATAACGGGTGAAATTCCTATAGCTTTCCCCCTTCTTAGATGTCCACATGGCCTTCTGAGATACTGCATACTACACATTCTTCACAAACCCTCTGTATAACCCAAATCTTAGCTGCACGCTGAGTACCAATGGGCCAAAGCAACTGCAGAGGCTGCACCTGATGCCCCTGCCCACCCACAAGGAACCACGCAGACAAGTTCTCCCTTATGGTCATTTGGTAGAGCTGTAATACATGGGTGTGTGTTGATGCGTACGCACACAAAATAAGTGTAGTTGCTTCACCAGCACCAACGCTGTTTGTGGTTTACTGCCGTTTCCTCATTCTTCGATGACTAGAGGGAGAAGCAACTGAACTAACGAGAGTAAGAGGAAAAAAAAGGTTCCTTTATCCTATACAGTATTGAAAATTAAATCCAAATTCATAACAAAGGCACAGAATCTGTCAGTGACCCACAACTTGCATGGATTAGCAGTAGGAATAAAGAGCGTACAAGCATCTTGGAAGTCATAACTCCAAGTCATTTAATAACACCACACACAAATTTATAACACGTAACACTGAATTTCATCTGTTTATGGCGTTCTCTTGTGATATCCAAGTTCAAATATCCCTTTATTAGAGCAAGAGTCCGCACTTACAACTTGCTATGAGTTACAGCCAAGTAAACTGACAAAATCTTAACTTTTTGCAGAAAAAAAAGAGTTCAGTTGATTATGATATTTCAGCATTGAATGAAAGCTTACAGAGTTGAGCTTCAGATCAAAACCCTTGTGTAAAGCAAGGTTTCCATCTTCAGGAGGATGGAGGTTTATCACAAAATAGGGAAGTATCCCCAGCACTTAGGAGATGTGCTATTCACATACGAGCCATGTCATGGACTCTAAGTGAGCATTACAGAACAAAAACTGCATGTCCTGGCTGTGTAAACACCACACTGAATTTCAAATCATCTTTAGAATGAACATTATTCCCTCAGTGTTTGCTTAAGCTTCGCTATTGCTGCAGCTATTCCTCCTTATCCACAGGTTGTAAACAAGTGGGATGCAACTCTTCTGTGAGCAAATTTGTGTCTGTATTTGCAAACCTGACTGCAGCCACTAATTTGACTCTCACATACCCCACAGTGTGTGAGGAACTTGAAGCACGTATAAGGGAGAACCAATATTCTCAGTCACAAAATAAACATCATTTCACCAAAAGTGCTGAAAAAAAACAGATACAAAAGAAGATAGAATAGGATCAGACGTGTCATGAAATCCACTTCTGGACAAGTCCTAGTCCAGTACAACTTTTTCATGGCTGTTTCTTTTCTGTTGCATCACAGCAGACCCGAAATATTGCTGAAGAACTGCAAAACCCTAGAGCTTCCTCCTGTCCTCAGTGGGGTTACAAAAGCATTTCAGAGAAAAACTGAGGTGTGGTGAGCATTCTCTACAGCTCACCTACAGGCTAACAGAAATTTTTGAAGTGTAAATCTTTGGTATTTGGCCCATGGCAATGATGGCAGTCATTGGAGTATCCAAGGAATTATTGTAAGGTTTCATTAAAGAATGATGAAGCTATCTGCAGATCTCCTTTTCTAAAAATGATGAACCACCGTTAACTAATTATAAATTAAGACCATGATGTATTATGCTTACTCTATTGATCCAATTTTCAAGCTGACCATAACCTAGAAGGTTCTAAAAAACTGTAGTGAGATGAAGATGGTCACACAACCTTTTCACTTTGAGCCAGTGAAAACTAAGGTTTACTCTAAAGAGGATAAATTTTTCCGCCTACCTCCAAACAACCTTCAAAATAATCCATATTGCCTATGCTACTTCTAAATTCAAGTCAAACATAGGGAAGATGTTTCAACAACAAAGAAAAAAAAAAAAAAACAATTCTTTAGTTTATCGAGTATCAACAGCGCAGGGCCAAACAGAAAGGAAGCATGTAGTTCAATTTTCAATTAAAATCTTATTACACTTCACCTTGCAATGGGCTCAAGCTAGCAGAGACCTCCCATTTCCTCTAGCTTCATTAAACACCACACCTAAAATCCATGTGACACAGTAAGAGCTTTAAAAGACTGCTGCAGTGTCTGACAGTTCTG
>VXAV01006656.1:311016-328669 GCA_013399715.1 Alectura lathami | reverse complement strand
TGCATCCACCCAAACAACTTAGAGGCTGTTGCAGAAATCAGTCGGTTAGAATCCCTCCTCTAGTTTGCAGCCATGAGCTAGTCATGCTCCAGCTTCCGTCGCTAGTTTCTTCTACGGTGCCACTAACATTCTGCTAAGTGTCTTGCGTCTCATCCTAGAGCTAAACTTGTTGTTTTTACAGCCACATGTATTGATGGCTCAGTCATCTATGATCAACTAAAATCTCGGGCCTTTTCCTTCCCCTGTCGTTCTAACTACTGAGCTCAGTGGCGTTAGTCACTAAGTGCACTCTGTACTATTAAATTCTATCTCATTTCTATAGCTCCATGAAATTTAAAGGTAATCCAATTCTTGTGTGATCCTTCCCTGCAACGACAAGGCTGATGCCACATCCTCTGCAGATTTATTCAGCACACCCTTACACGGTGTTAGTGTAAACAGGAATACCAACCAGCCCCAGAATGGGTTCCTAAGGAGGTCCATCAGTAACTTCTTTTATGACAGAGTCGATCATGCAGCATTCTCTCCTCTGGCAGATGTTTACCTGCTCCTTTCCAGATCTTGTTCTAATTCTTAACAATTTAATTAGATTTATTTTAGTCTCAACATGGTAACTGCCTTACTAAAATTTATAAGACCTGAAGCAATTTCTTAGTCAACTCTTCAATTGTAAATAAAATTCAGTGATAGGTACCCACTTGCTGTACCTTACCTTAGCCAAGCCATAATGCATTTGATCCTACTCCTCACGGTTTTAAATTCTCCCTTCCTTCAAAACATATCCCACAGATCCGTGTACTGAGTTCACATTATGGATTGCCAGCATACCCTGACCTTCCTCATTTCCATCTGCCATCAGTGCTACCCCAGCTTAGCAATATAGTCCTAAATTTCTGATTTTAATTGCAATTTCTTTAGATTTCAGGAGGAACTACTTGTATAACCTCTCATTATGAGCCCATGAAACTTCAAGTTATGCTTTTCTGTGTGTGTATTAGTTTGTACTTCTAGTCTTCTCATCTCTTTTTCCCTAAACACTTCATTTCAAGCCCTGTATATGAGGCACAGCTGCTGTTCCAACCTTTTTTATGTTATCCCTGTAGTACTAGGTTTCAAATGCCTTCATTGTGCATGGGAATAAAGACCCAGGGAGTTATAACCACTCAGTTGCTTGCTACTGACCACTGTTTTCTTTGCCAAATTAGAACAGTGGGGCTGTTCTCAGTAGTGCAATGTTTTTTGATCCCTGCTGTTTATGAGACTATCTCCATACAGTACTCGGCCAGTTGCTTGTTCTTTAACATATTTCCTTCTGTATTACTGCATATGGAAACTGCACAAATACTTTCCATCTTCCTCATTTCTCAAGTTAGTCATCAGATATGCCAGCCTCAAACCAAGTATATTAAGCCAAGAACTACTGAGATGGGATCTACATGCTGGAATTTCATCTCTGACGACTTTCCAGGTAGACCTGGAACAAAAATTGCAAACACAAACCACTTCTGCTCTGGCACAGCCTTACTTATTTGTGTGGTCTGATATTAAGAGTCTCAGTGCAACCCCTTCAGATCAGGGAAATATAAAAATCCAGGCACAGAGATTTAGAAGTCAGACTGGCTGTTCTTGGCCTACAAAAGGACGCAGTTGAGAACAGAACATATCAGGAGTCCTTCTCCAAGAAAGTCCACATGTGAAATCTGCAATAACCATCAGAAGCATCAGCTATTCCAACCCACGAGTAGGGAACCTGTTGAAGCATTACAGTCAAACCACCAATAAATCTCCCGCCTCTGTATTCACTCTGTCTCCTGGTCCTATTCAAAAAGTTCATTTTTGTTGAAATTGTGCATGACTGTTGCTACGACAGAAAAGTGCCCTAAGCAACTTGGTGAGCTAAGAAAGGTTTCACAGAGATGCTGCAACAAGACTGACAGTGCTTCCACAGGATATGAAGGAGTTCCTGTCATGTCTTTAATTAGGGAGGTGCCAACAAGAGATGGGGCACTTAGCTTGGGGCTACCACGATAGGCAGACCAGGCTTAACTCTGTAGGGGACATTCAATCAAGATGCTTTGATTACCCTTCCTTCCATTTACTCAGGTTTTTGTCCAAGCTCATCTCATGAGCCATAAACAATCTTACCACTTCTCTAAACTGAGAGCAACTTAGAATGACTAGTGTTTGAGAAAAAGAAAGCCATGATTCCTGAATTATTCCTCTGCTTAGAAAGTACAGCAACTATTCTTGAAGAAAGCCACTTTTCCTGGAAGAGAGTGATTATAGCTTACTCCATAATAATATCTTGTAGAATTTCATGTATAAATAAGGCCTTGATGAAAGATTGTGTTCAAGAGAACAAGAGGGCTGTCTGAAGATCGCTGGCATTCTGCACTACTGAAATTGGTCCAATCTGAATTCTAACCGCAAATTCACCAGAAGGCTGTACTGAATTAGTCACTATTACAATTGTACATATTTATTCTGATTTAGGTAATGGTTCTACACTGACCACATGACTCTTCACAAGCACCACATGCCTGATCTCATGCACAACAGATGGAGTCCGCATGCAGTTGGTAAGATCACCAGCAGTGCTGCAAGTTTTTAGCTGCCAGCCTCTAAATTACAAAAAGCTTCAACCTAACTCAAGAGAATACCAAGGTAGCTTAATACCAGGAAATAACTGAAGCAGAGAAATCTCTCAAGAATTCCTGTGGCACAAGAGAAACGCTGCTTCAGAAGAACCACTTGCACAACACAATGGAGAAGAGGGTCTCAAAGTACAGTGCAGAGACCCCCAAGAACACAGAAAGGATATGTATTTCACTGCTCAGACTCTCGGTCATCATCTGTGTCACACAACATCTAAATTAGCTTGTGCTTAATTGCAAGTTTACAAAGGCAAAAGTAACACCTTTTATGGCACTGTATAAATTAAAGAGCTAAAGCCTACACATCACACCACTGGGCTTTCAAGTGAGGATCAAAACAATTTGCTGGCTTGTTCATAATCATGACAAAAACCTTTGCAGTTCATAGAACCTCATGCCTGAACACCATAATAAGTATTTGATAAGTTCTAGGTCAGCCCCTTTCAACCTGTGGCTGGTGGAAATCAAGCACACCCCTAATAGCTCATATTAATGTTCTCATTGAGAAGTTTTGGAAATCCATAAATCCAAAGAGACTGAAAAGGACACTGCACTAGACATATACAAAACAAAGGATCCAGAAGTCCACAACAGATAGGGGAAATAAAATCAGCTAATGAGATGCACCTCATATATCCTCCTAAACTCAAAATCAACAAAACTAACAATGATTGAATGAGACTATGAGTAAACACTGTGGCAGTCCAGAAGTAGTATCGTGACTACTTTTTTGGGGGAGGCCCTTCAAGCACAATGCCCCAAGCAATGAAAAGCCATCTTTATTCCCATTGGCCTAAGAACAGAATAACAGAAGCAATTCTAACTACACGTAAAACAAACACTTACTCTGGTCGGCAGATCACCAGGTCCCCTTTGTTGGTGCCATATGCCAGTCCCAGGCCTGGTTCAGGCAGCCAGCGAGCAGAGTTGATGCTGACGTGTCTTCTCTGGTCGGCAGGCATTGGGTACAGAACGTTGAAAACTCTCTGAAACAAAGACAAAGTTACTTGACGAGATAAAAAGGCAGGCAAGCTGAAAAGGCTCAAATAAAGCGTTCAGTCTCCCTGCAGCAACACAGCTGGCCAGGGAGACGTGTCACTTTACAGGGTGTTACAAGAAACCACTAACCCAGCAGCAAGAGTAAGCATCCGCTGGAGACAGACACACATGCCCACAGACTGGCACATAGCTGCAGAACTTGAGAAATCCTGCCACCAGGAGAATCTGCATGTCACACAGTGGGCTACAGAGTTAAAGCGAAGGGGACAAGTAGCACAGCCATTAGGCAGCAGGACAACTAGGACCCTTCTAGCCTTCTCTTCTCACCCTAATTCACCAGGGTGGAACAGGAAACTGGCAAGTGCATGGCTTTCAGCATCACCAGTTAATTTTTTTTTTTTTTTTATTAAGCAAACCAAACCTTGCACAAAAACAATATACAACTGTTATCTTTTAAGGCATTTAAGCAGCCTTCTGAAAATTGTTCAGTTTGACCAATCCCCACGCCAACAGTGCACAGACAAGCAAAATTAATGACCAGAGATAATGAGAATGGCTGAAGTTTGCAAGTAACAAATCGCTCAATTCAGCTCCCCTTATACCCACCTATTTCACCTGCAGTAAGGTCAGAACTGAGGAGCTGCTAACACAGCAGGCAGTCAGCATGGCTGCACAACAGTGCTTCCTAAACAGCACATTAACACAGGAGAACGAAAACTCTGTGCACCCATATGACCCCTAGCAAGCTCTGCTATCTGGTCTGCACCAGCTTGGTTTCTGAAGTGTATGGGCTTGAAAAGCAAAAACAATGATGTGGAACGGATTGTACCCATGCAGACACTCTCCTGCTCCAAGCAGCTAACATCTTCTGTGCAGCTTAATGCTTTCCTGCACCCTGCTAGTCAGTGACCAGCACTGGTATGTAATATAGACTTGGAGTCTACATTTTCAATGGGTTAATTCCCAGCTGAGACACATTTTCACTAAATTTTCTAGGGGGCAGGCAATCATACAACCATCTACTCCAAACCTCTCTTCCAGACTCCCCAGAAAATGGAGGCGATGCTGGATCAAGAAGCAGGGAAGAGAACCAGGATTCACTGGAACAAGAGGATAAAGGTAGGCATGAATGCAGATCAAACACTGCTGCACTGCTGAGGTGGCCTGAAGTAACAATTCCTTAGTGTGGGTCTCATTGGCTAGCATTACAGACTGGGGCTCAGGACAACTGCCTATATACCTGTTTTTCCTCTGCAGCTCTACTCTCCATCCCACATCTTGCCTGTCTGACAGTTTAACTTGAGAAGTCTGAGCCCTCCAAACAGCTAATCCCCAGAACCTTCATCTCAACCATCCTAATGCCAAAAAAAAGCAAGTCAGAGCAAAACAATGTAACTATGTTATTTCTCATCATCAGTAACATATTTAACCTCTTCTCTGAGGAGGCCGCATTAGAGTAGAACACATCCTTTAGGATGTCTCTGCGTGACAGAAGCTGGTCAGTCTTTGCCCCAGATACCACTCAGCAGTCAGGGGTATTCAGAGAAGCTCAACACTGGCAGGAATAGGCCCTTTGGGGTTTATGCAGCTCTTACACATCCTTGTCATGCCTGCCCCATTCTCCCCCCTAGCTTTCTGCGTAAAGTGGAAGAACAAGCAAATAAATAAATAAATCAGACATACGTTGGAAACAGCTGTTACCATGGAGATTATGGTGCACTCCGAGATGGGGAGACTAGATTTTGAGGAGGAGGATGGAGGGAGGGGAAGGGGAGTGGTCCTCCAGAGCAGGGAGCATAAATTCAGAAAATTCAATTTTCCAAATCTCTCGAACTGAACAGCATTCCATCACATCCTTCTTCAGCAAGTCAGAAAAACACAGTTTCTTTCCTCCTGAGAACACCTTTGTAAGGCATCACAGCTGAGAAGCTGCCTGCTGGAGATAGCCCTAAGCTCTCCAGCACTGGTACGTCAGCTTGCACTGCCATTGTCCCACAGCCTCAGCAAACAGCCACATCGAGGTGGGGACTTGCCAGCTCCAGCGCAGCATCCAGGTGTTCACAGTAAATGGCACCCAATGGAAAGTGCTGCCAAGGACACGGGTCTGGTCCTGGCAACTTGCAAAGATGTTGGCTGAAGACACAACATCAAAGGCAAGATGGCTTATAAATTCTGTGTAAAGAGAGATGCTTCATCACTCTGCTTCTCTGTACACTTCTAAACAGCTTGTCACGCCGAAGAGCTCCCTTCCCCTGCTGCTTCCCACTCCCACGCTAATAGGACAACTCCATGCAGTGTTAAGGGTGATGACATCCATGTGTGTGGTAATTAGTACATAAAAAGAGACAGCAGCTGTACTGGCATAATCACCACTCGCAGCAGTAACCAGGACCCAGCTAATCAATCTGATGCAGTCATACAGACTGGCTGTTGCAATTGCATCCATTAGCAAGACCCCCTACTCTACCCACAGAGAGAAGAGAAAGAAAAAAGTTCTTTCAACATCAGCAGGCAGGTCTCTCTCTTCAAAGAAGGACATAAGCCTTCCAGGAAGCATTATTCTCCATAGCTAATTTGGTTTGGATTTTTTTTTTTTTTTGACTTTTTGCTTCCATTGCTAAGTTTTATAAAGTTACTGAGATAGTTCAGCCAAACTACTCAGCCTGAAAATATACTAGACTGACTGCACGTTTGCCAATGGGACCATCACAGAATATCCAGGGTTAGAACAGACCCACAAGAATCATCAAGTCCACATTTTTTGGGTCTGAACTTCTAGGAAAAACATTCAAAGTTATTATAGAAATTCCAAACTAACACAGTTCTCCAGCTTCTACATCAAAAGACTGCTGTCAAACCTCAAACACTCTTACAGCTAGCAATACAAATGCATAAAGTTGATAATCCTCCAGTTCCCTTTCTTTAGGCCTTGTCCACAAACTAGTTGCGGGCCATGTACAACAGCCACGCTAGTGTGCAAGAGTTCAGGAACCACTGTTGTAAATATCCACTGATCTTTAAGGCACCCACCACACCATACCGTAACCTCCAGAGGTTATATTTAATAGGCTGGCATTTTCATTTTGGACAGACATCATTCATGCTGCATCACACAGTCAGCAGGCACAGCAAGCGCCCAGGTAACTCACCATAGCCGATGGCGAACTCACCTGTGGTGTTGCTGTACCACTAATTCAATGTTACTGAGCCACACCATTAGGTGTGGCCGCTCAGCACTTTATTACGTTGGCAGCTGCATTTCATTTGTTTCCAGATGCTGTTCTGAAACAGGGTTTTGAACGATTTCTCCAACGATAAACACTGTGAAGTCTGAGGATTAGGAGCTTCACAAGTTGCCCCACAGGGCATTTCAGAGCATCCGTATGGGAGCTTGAGTCCAAACAGGCAGCATCAGTTTGGCAAACTACTCCATTCTTGGCAACAGTATAAACATAATGTTGTTTCAGCCAGCAAGAAAGCTTCTGTCCCTTCCCTTTAGTAGCCACACAACACAGCCTGCATGTCGCAGAACAGCTGCTCAACCTTTGCTTACATTTGTAGAGAACTCTGCCTCTAGTGATCAACCCACATTTCACAGGACATTCCAGAGGAACTCCATCTCTACTTGAGTGCAGGGGATGCTGGGCAGGTGGAAAGTCTTCCTCTAGAAATACCCAAACTGTCTAGGTAGCTAAGCTTCCACCCAGAAGGCAACCCCAATACAAAGGGAAAGGAATACTCACTAATGAAAATGTTGGTTGCTACCATTTTACAACCCCGTCACAATGGAAGCGTGAGGGAAGATTTGGTTGAGACATGTATGCCTGTACATTTCTGCTTTCAAAGACTGCACCAGGCGCAACTACTCACCTCTCTGGGGCACTTTTTCCACCCTCCCTGAACAGGAGTGGGCATATATATCTCATCTACACAACTCTGTGAAGATCCTTTCATCACTTCACATCCACTTTTATGGCTAATCTAGGAGCAACACTGAGTTAAACTGGGGAGAAAGATGGCTCAGAGAAAGAAGGGCTCTAAGGCAACAGGAAAACAAAACAAAACAAAAAAAACAGCCCAAAGTGCTCAGCAAGCATGCTGTATGTGGAGTGCAAAGGCCACCTTAAGTCCACCCCTGCTGCTCTCCCTACAACTTGCTACAGTGCTGATGTTCCAGCACTGACACCTGTCATAGCCACTGCTTAGGTTTTAAACTTATATTTACTTCTGGCAAAGAGCCAGGAGAGGCTGCATGACAATCATCAGCCTCAGGGAATCTTTCCCAGTGATCTTTCCTTCACCATCAAGCTGCTGAATTGAGTGGGAATAAGAGACTCCAGGGCACGACACACATGCACAGAGCAAGACAGTTAATTTGCACCTGCCCTGGAGGAGTAGGAAACTTTTTGCTGCAACCTTCTCCTCTGTAAAGCCCTAGTTTTTGACCCAGTGCTTCCCTCTTCCACTCCCGTTCTGTCCCAGGGAAGTTGCTGCCATTTAATAATGCTCTTCAAATTCCACCTTCCCCCTCTATTTATGGGGTCTGCCAAAATTAAAAAGCTGGACAGGGCACTTGCCAAGATCCTGCCAGTCAAAGTAGCAGCAGGTTGCCCCAAGCCTGTGCTACTGCTGCCAGCTGGCAACAGCTAAGTACTGCTCGCCTGGTCTGAGCAGCACCAGGACTGGTCAAGCTGTGGGCACCATGCTGCCTGCACAGCCATTGCTTTGCTCACAACTTCCCTACTGCTCTAAGGAGGGCAACGGAGCGCAGGGGAGTGCTGAGCACTATTTCTTTAGCAGAATGCAGCCTATCTTCTGCTTTTCACTGGCACCCAAAAAGGAAAAAACATGTTTTGAAGCTGGAGGAGAAGAGAACATTGGCACAAGTGGGCAGGGAAACTCAGCAGGAACTCTTGTGTTTTATCTTTTTAAATTCAATAGAGACATTTCTGCTCTCAACTAGATGCATCTCCTTTCAAGATGCCAATAAATTTCAAGCCATTACCTTTGCTTAGCCCAGGAAGTAAATTGGGCTGTTAGATCAGCCTTGATAAAGAGTGTGTGGGGAGGGGGTGCAGCTGTTCGCTTGTTTACGTGGGGAAATCTTGTCATCCGTGAAGCTCCATCCTGACAGGCAAAAGGAGAGGAAAGGCTGGAGCAGACGAGGTTGGTTTATCAGGCAGTAGGCTAAAATTTAATTATTAATTTTCAACCGAGTCAACGCTGTCACCAGAGGCGAACTGTGAAAACACACAGGAAGGGAAACATCTAGCGTGCTATCCCAGACAGAGCTGAAAAGCACCAGAAGTATTAAAGAGGAACTGGGCAGGGTGGTGCAAGTAAGAACAGAATGCTATGAACTACGGCACAGAGGGAAATCCCAACACAAAGATGACGAGTGCATTGCGTGCACTGACCTGAACATCAACCTGCAGAACGTGCACCTTCCTGCAAGGGGCTGGCTCTGCTCTAAAAATAAAGTGGGCCAAAGCTACTGCATCAAAGTACACAGGCCAAAAGAGCAGACAGATTTCACCTGCAGCACCTCAGCGAAGAATTAGAGCTCTCCCCACATCCCCAACTTGAGGCTGCCTGTGCAAGCACGAAGACCCGGGACCCTGACCACCACATGCTGCTTTGTTCCTGCATCCCTTCCTCATCTGTACAGCTGTCATACTCTGCTCCCCGGACATCAGCCTCTCTTACTGGGGGACTGGTAAAATCCAAAGCTTCACAGCCACCATGACCTGGGTTGCAGGGAAAAGAGGTTCAGACAAGAGTGGTTGTGAAGAGAAGCTTTAGATCTGTGCAGGCACAAGAGACAAATGTTGACAGCACAACTACATCTCCATACACAAACAGCATTTCACATGGGTCCAGGTTACACCACAGTAATTGCAGAGACAACACAGCTTGCCAGTGTAGCTGCAGCTATCCTAGAGCCTTTAGCCTGCTCAGATATCTCACTAGGTAATACACTTTAACTAAGCTATATGAACCACATAATACAGATGGTCCTTAGAAGTGCGGTCAATTCACAACGCTGCTTTACACTCACTGGAAGTGCATCTCAAAGGAAAGACTGACTAGTTTCGGGCTGTATGTAAAGAGCATTCAAACAGCAGTAGTAGCAGTCTGCAGAGATCTGCAAATTGCACTTGCGATTTGCAAAGCAGCAGACGCAGTGTAGCGACAGGATGAAGGCACAAGCTGAGTGAAAACAACAGCAGTACAACTAGGGCTGCACACAGTTGTATTTCTCCATCTGACCTTGAAGTTTCAGAAGTTTAATCTCATCTTTTTTAATTGCAAGCACATTGCTGAGACTGAGCAGCACCTAAATCAGTACAGGATGTTTTTCTGCCTTACTCACCCCAAAAGGGTTTTGCCACTGAAAGATCTCACCTGGTATGTTTTTGATGTCAACAAGTCACCTCTGACACCGGCATATCGGGTAAGAAGCTGCTGTAAAGAATCCACCGCTCCACTGAAAGCACTGTATGTCCTCTGCTTTGCTGCCAGCAAGCCACCTGCATCACTGACTTCCATAATGCTGCCAATTACTTTAAACAACTCTTTGTTTTTGTTTAAGGTCCAGAAGTATAATAAGAAACAGACATCCTGACCTCCTTAATAAATAACACTCTCCCTTTTTAGCTTAGATTATCATTCTTTACTCCACCTTCTATTTATAAATTTCAAGAAAGCCGCTGAAATTCAGGCTTACACCATGCACTGCCACAAAGCCTAGAGCCTGAGAGTAGAATTCAAGTCTAGCTTGTCTAAAGCAGAGAGCCTTGAATGCAAAGCAAAACAAATACTCCTTGGAATAATTGACCGATACATTGTTCGATACATTCATAAGAGGACATACATCCATCTGTGTTTTGTAATGAGGCAAATCTTCCTTCTGGATGGAGTCTCCTTTCTGTACCTATTTGTAGACGAAAAGAAAAAGGCATGCATTTCCCATGACCAGAGAGGAAAAAGAAAATTGTTTTTCTGCTCTTAGTCCCTTTTTATTAAACAGGTTGGTCCATTCTGCACTCATCCCCTCCCCCCAAAGCTAATTCCTGCCAACAACAGACACGTCTTTCCATTAGATCTCTGTTAAAATGGAAGAAGGAAAAATAATGCACTTATCTTCTTGGACTTGTCAGTCTTATCCTCAAATGGATCTTATCATCCAATGCTCAGCACAAATAAAATTTCTTTCACCTCCATTTATCTTCCCTAGATGCAATAGGATCATACATGAAATTCTTCTTCATTCTTTACTGATACAAACCTCTTTCTGTCCTTTTCTGCATTGTTGCCAGCGCTGAAAATCCTAGCTTTGCTTTCTGAGCCACCGTGAATTAACTGAGAACTAATCCTTTATTTTCAGCAACAATTGAAACCTTAAACAAGGAGACTTGATTTATTCCCTAAAACGAGTCAGAATCTGATGTGTCTGCAGATGGACCAACAAACTTCACACAAAGATGAAACACTGTTGGTTCTTCCTGACCACGCTTCGTCACATAACTTAGCGCCGATCTTTCAGATCGGGAGACGTCTCATTACAGCACGCATAGCCCTTCCTTTCTTTAGGCTAGCTCTTGGCATTATCACCTGGTACTTTATCTCATAAGCCTGCCATCCAGCTACTACAAGGGAAGTAGTTTTAAAATAACTAAACATTAACAAGAGCTGGGTTATATAAAGAAGCTGATCATTTCAGGTAACAAAGCTCTCACTGTGAAAATAGCACTCTTGCAGAGAAGCAGCTCATTAATTTGCTACCAGTCTCCTGAGGGCTGCAAAACCAGGGTAATGCCTCCAAAAAGCCCTTTACGCAACTGGTCCAAGCCTGGATCTGAAACCTAGGGCTGAGTAAGCAAGACATTGCCAAACACAACAACTGTGCTTTCAGTTGTGCTTGTATGTGACTGGAACAGACGAAAGGACAAACAGGAAAGCCAAAGGGGGTGTTAGCGTGACAGAAGATAGATACGTATATATTCAGCGCAGACACAAAAGTGAACTGAACTGTGCAAACGGGACTGTGCCCCCAGCTATTGCTGTCTCCTGCAAAAATCACTGACAGCTGTCAGGACTGGGACATTCTAATAAAAATATGGTCACTTTTATGGCAAAAGGAATGACAAGCCTCTTCATTTTTGCCCTTAACTCAGACTGCAATCCAAAAGCACTACCTCTGAATTCCCCATTAAATGTCACACTGAGACTGCAGCAGCAAAATCTACAATATGTTAAAGATCTAATGACAAGAGCAAAGGATGTGCGTGCAGCTGCCATTCCACCCTGCTCTGTCTGCTGAGCCTCAACAGAGTAGCGTACAAGATCAAGTGTCAACAATCTGTTGATGACAGAGCTATATGCACCCTCATCTGGGTGATAAGAGGCTGTCATCCAGCTGCCTACACGTCTGGAAGGAATAAGCACTGGAGAAAAGAGTTAGCTTAAATTTAATTCAAGAAAGATGGCATGAAATACTGAAAAAACCTTCATGAAATTGCATACCTCATCCCAGCCTGTGGTGACGTTAGCACAAACCTGGTAGCAATTTACCAAGGCTCCTTTTCCCTAAGGTGACTTTGGAAAGATGACTGCACCTAAGTAACCTCAGATGTGGAGCCATCTTTGCCATAATAAATTCCATCTTTATTTCCATCTAG
This sequence comes from Alectura lathami, assembly GCA_013399715.1. NCBI lineage: Eukaryota > Metazoa > Chordata > Aves > Galliformes > Megapodiidae > Alectura > Alectura lathami. The sequence goes on along the minus strand of VXAV01006656.1, from coordinate 316,335 downwards.
TTAAAACTACGTTCCCAACTGCTCCAAAGCAAACTGTAGCTACTGTGGGACAAACAGGCTTTCCCAGTCTTACCTGAACTGCCAGAGTTCAGTCTTCCTAATCCTGGACTCCACGTTAAACAAAAGGTCTTGGCTCTCATCATCATATCCCATGAAGCAAACCTGTACTGAATTGATGCATTTTTCCTTTTCTTCACACAAATTTGTTAAAACCAACACTGCTCACACATTTAACTATTGCATGAATAATTAGCACAGTATTTTCTGAAGGTAACTTATTAAAGTTTCTACAGTTTCTTTTGAGTTCTGTCTCAGCAGCCTTTGCACAGACACAGGTGAAACCAGTCACTATAGCAGTTCTATCAACTCCTTCCAACATACCATTCCTTTATCTCTACTCAAACATGCACATCTATGCAATTCATCATGCCATCTGCAACATTAAGGTAGCATTGCATTTTCTGATGTTGAATACAGTTCTTATTTACAGCACCCTATATAAGCAGGGCTTCCCAACACGGGTTTTGGATACGTACTTCTGTTAAAAGTAACTTTTAGAATCCGCTGACGGACAGAGCACACAACTATTTGGCCTCAACAAGGCTATTACGCTACTGGCCACAGCAAAGAGATGTTTCCCACATCAGTAAGAACAGGATTCTGCCCCCATGTCCTCCTCCTAGTACCAAGAAATACATTCAGTGTGTGACTCTGCTTGGAATTCTGGCTGTACAAGAAGCATCTGCTTGGCTCAAATTCTGCCAACAGCAGAATGTTTCTTAGGGCCGCAATTGGATATATTACACTCAGCTCTACTCAGAACTGTCAAAAGCTCCCTCTGTCCACCTGAAGATGTCAAATCTCTCTCAAATGGAGAGACCACACCAACAAGCATGCTTTTTCAGTAACAGCAAGAGGGTGGTACTCTTCTTCTTTCAAGCTCTTCTTGTTTTCAGGAGTACGTTAGCTCATATGATTTTTTCCAGTGGATACGACTTGCTATGGTAAGCTTCACACATACTCATCAATTCTCTCTTTATATTATAGTCTTGTCAGAACCCTTGATAACTTGTGCCCCAGTGAAGCAAATGTGCCCAGCCAATTGCCATCAGGCTTAAAGCCCCTTCACTGACAGCTGCAGGAGCATTCAGCTCACCCAGGAAGTCAATGAGGGGTGGCAGCGCCATCCCCTTTGCTGCGCACACGGAATGCGTTCTGTTGACACTTGCACACAGCTCAGAGCACTCAATACAATTCTCCATCTCCTCACATGCTCTGCGCATTGCCCTAGTTAAGAGTTAATACACTGAAAGAAAGCTCAGCTCTGTGCTGAAACTCGGTGTGCCTTTCTGCTTCAGGCCTTTCTTCCCTTTCTCCTGTTTACAACGAAGTGCACGCATATCCCATTCCGTCCAGGCTACTGACCAACCGCTTCAACGGGATGTTTCCCAAATGCCAGTAGTCTGGTCAACAGTTCCGGGTCTCCACAGGCGGGGTTTTCTTCTAGATTCACATCACAATGCAGTATTTGAGACGGGACTTGGTTAACTCATCCCCCACACGTTGCATGATTATTAGCTCCTCAGGTTTGCATCAATCAAGTTTACCAATCACTTACCTCACTTTTTGTCTCCTCAGTTAAAAAACCCCTTTCCAAGTTATATTTTAATTTGAGTTACAGTAATCACATCTTGTGTTTTCAGAGTGAGCTTTATCTGAGTAAAACAAAGTTAAGTACAGCAAGGACATCAGAATTTGTTGCCAGTAATAAGAATACCTTCTGGCCTTCCCGTTCACTAACACCCACTGCCAGCGGACCCAGCGCATTATGATCCTCACTCTAAGTTTCCAAGGAATTTCAGCTCCAGCCAACTTTCTAACTTCACATTATTGTGCATTCCTTAACTTCCATACACTCCTGGATCATACAGAATTCAGAAGTCACCCCATGCCCAAGCAGCTTGAAAGCAGATCCTGCTTATTCAGACCACCTCCACCTAAAATTTCAAAACAGGCTGCAAAACTCTGCGTTCTTTCTCCAGACTTCCCATCTCTGAAACTCAAGTGTTTCAGGACAATTCCCAGTACCACTGCTTCCTGCACCACCCCAAGCTGCTTAAAGCAGTTCCTTCCCCACATTCAGGGGCTAGGTTTCAGATGTCAGCTAGATTTGCCGAAAAAAAAAAAAAAATGAGAGAGAAAAGAAAAGAAACAAAACAAGGCTTACACATTCCACTCTAGTTAAAAGTCAACACTACTAGCAAGCTTTTAAAGTCTCAGTATGAAAAACAAACTTGCTCTTTGGCAAAGCAAAGGTTTCTTTCTGAAATGCTAGCTGACGAAATCTTAAGGGACAACGTACAAACAGCATGAATCTCCAGCTCATGATTCTAACACATTTGATGACAACTTACTACTTTTATTCAATTTCTAAGCACAATTCATAAGTCAAACCATGGTTTTCCTACATATTAGGAGCAAGAAGCATACAGACATTGCATACTACTATAACCAAGAGGCTCCTTAGTACAACCCAGAAATGCTGCAACTCTCAGAGAGGGTATTTCTCTTCAGCTCTGAAAATTACACAAGCAGCAGTGGATTTCTAGGTGCTATTATGTGTATTAAGAGCCTCATGTAACGAAGCTAATTAATTGCATCTTCAAAACCTCTACCGTAACAGGAAGACAAATCAAACTATCAGAGGAATGAAAATTCGCATTACCCGGACTGCTAGTCAGGGCTGTGAAGAAAGCAGAAGCAATCACTACATGCCACTCTGCAGCAGGTTACCAAGTTTCTGCAACAACTTAGAGGCCATGATGCCAAGCCCCACTCTCCCAGTCCACTGACCAGGAGTCAAATGGTGTCAGGAAGGAGAGAATAACTGTGAGGCAACTTTTAAGAATTTTCATACGATCTGATACAGCATTTCTCTCGAATTGCTCTCTTGGGAGTTTTGCAAGTAATGCACAATTAAGATATACACAAAGCATTGCTTCAGAACACGGCTATGACTTATTTTTAATTAAGAAGTTGAGCAATAATTGCTTTGTATTACAAGCTGTTGGCACAGAGGCAGCAAGGATGCTTTCTGATTCTCTCTAACGTGCACGTTAAATTAGAGATAGGCGAATACAGTTCCACCAGTGCCTGTTTTCCTAAACCTTTTTCTACCGCACGCTGGCCAAGCTGCAAACAGGTTTTTACTCAACTGAATATGAATGCAGCAGTCACTGTAAAGACGGTACGCTATGAATAAAGTTTCCTACTTAAAGTTCTATTTTTATTTTGCATGTCCTAAAAAACAAACTTAAGGAGCTACTGCAAAACTCAAGATAGAGGAAGCGCCAGTTCTTCTGGCGCCAGGAGTTGATTTACTAATTTTTACAACAAGATGAAGGAATAACATTTACAAAATTAACAGTTTTATGCTTTTCAAGCTTGGTCCTACAGACTGCACAAAGACAACCAACAACACAGCAGAATGCTGAAACGATACCCAATGTCATCTGACAGGAAGGCTCCTTAGCCAAATTAATTCAAATTGGTCTAGTTGTGACCCTGTCACAGTCAGAAAGCTGAAAGTCCAAAGCAGTCAGAAATAAGACATTTTAAACATCTTTAATCGTGATGCAGGAAAGGGAAAAACAGCAAATTAGTTAACAAATCCTGCTAGACTGGATAGATTTGAGAATGTGGGGGAAAGGCTTTGGGTAGCTAAAAATACATGTGCAAGAAAAATGAAAAAAGCAACCTTTAGAATACATGCACACCATCTGGAGAAAAATAATCCAGAACTACAGCACACGAGAAAGACAGGGGTGCAGTGATGTGGAGCATGTCTGAAAAGCAAGAGTGAGGAAAAATTGGACAAAATTTTCAAGGTATTGTAAAATGAGGGAATTGCTTTATAAGTAAAGCCCTGTATTCAAAAAAAAAAGCTGAAAAAAATATCCTCTGTAGGGTTCTGGTAAGACTATGCTTATCACATTACGTACATTTTAACATATCCCAGAATGATGAAAAAAATGGCTATTTTGGAGAGAATTCAGAAAGAAAAAAAACTAAAGAAGTTAGAAGCTTGAAGATTGAATTACAAGAGAAGATTAAGGGAATACAAAGCATTACTTCGCTAAATGATGACTAACAGCAGTTGNATTCAGACCAAAGTGTACTGATTTAGCTAGTTACAAAAAAACATCTCCAAAAAGAATAGCTAAATGCTGCAGCAACTGGAGTTTACAGGAAATGTACAGAATGGATGAGAGGAAAGAATCCTACCATAGCTCTTTATGGGAAGAGATGTGATTTTAGCTAATAGGACTTCTCCATCTTAACTTACCATGATACGGTAAAGAGACTATGGGAAGGGACACTTCCGTATCCAGCACTGAAAGCTGTATATTTCACTAAGATCTGAAAATAACTGGAAAAAGAATCAGTACCAGGGCAAACTAGACCGTTAAAAGGATCTAACAGGATACTGAATCCATGTAATTAGCGATCCTAGCATACCCACACAGATTTCACAAACCATAGCGACCAACCAAGTTGTGCTGTTTTCACTAATACTCTTGACTTTGCCTCTTACCTTACAAGGCCTGTACCAGAATGGTAGCTCAGAACCAGGGCTAAAAACATGCTGACTTGGCTGACTAACCTTCATTATTGATCTTACCTTGCCTCACAACATGGAGCAGGTGATGAAGATAAACCAGAATTTTACATGGGCTGATAAAAGGGCTGAAATGGGCTGAAATGTATCCAGTCTAAGCTTCAGCTTCAGAAAGTACCTAGTTCTGCATCCTCAACACTCTGTGCATTTTCAGCTGGACACGGCTTTTACCATCCTAAACTATCACTAAGCAGCTGTTGTGCTCTGCTGATGAACAAAGCAAGCCATACATGTTCCCTCAACTCTCTTTGCCTGTTTGAATAAAGATGAAGGTTTCCTGCACATACTGAGTTAGTCAGGGTGGGTCATAGTTCAGTTCCTCCATAAAGCAAAAGTACAGAAAGGTAATTCCCAAAATAAGCTTGCATGTACATAGAAAGCTCACTAATAATTAGCCAAGAAAAGCCTATTTGGCAAAAGCATGGTAAGCTGCACCTTCAGCCTGAGAGCCAAATAAGATGTGCGGCTCCTACCCTTTCCGAAACCTCTGGTGGCCATTCTAGAAGTTAGACCCTTTTAGGAACGTTAGGAAATAATCCTGAAACCTCAGCTGAAGAACTCCTTCAGCAAAGCCAACTGCAGCGCCGCAAGACAGATGCATATTACCCCCAAAAGTACAACACCCCTATCAAGTACTCTGA